>AYEL01074370.1:0-22163 GCA_000484575.1 Olivierus martensii | reverse complement strand
TTCAATAATTATTTTTAATATATGATTTATAAACAAAACTCGGCAATGTCGGGTATTACAGCTAGTATAGTATAAGAGTAAAGCAGTTCTTGAATGTATATTTATAAATAATAATATAATTACAAAATAAATATTGGAAGTTAAAATAATAAACAATACTTTAAAAGATGAGCATTATGCTATAACCAGAAATGATGTATGCACATGTCACAAATTCTAACCCCAGTAATTGCAATACATAGTGATTAATAAACTTTCAACCTCTCTCTTTAAGTAAAAGAATAAATTTCTTTATCATCATTAATTGTTAAAATAGAGAGAATTTTTAATTCTATTTATTGTCATAATTTGCATATTATACATGTAGTTAAAAAAATTTGTAAAAAAATAAATATCTTTTCTTGGATGGAAAGTGCTACAATATAAACAAGTAAACATATCAGAGAATAAAAAAAATTAGAATATAAAATAAAATTTTATATATAATATGATTTAGAATCCTTTGAAGTTAAAGAATTATATTTCATGTTCCCACTCTCAGATTTTATTGCTTTGTTCATGTGTATTCTCCACTCACATACCATCTCCAAATGACCTTAGACTATCCTGGATAATAAAATCACTCAGTCTGTTTACAAATAAAACAGGAAATGCATTTGTTTGGACTTTGTTAAAAGATTTATGACTGAATGAAATATGATACTCTGTTTACATAATTTTCATAAGGAGATATCATTTTACTTAAAAATTCATTAAAAATCAATTAGAGTAAAAAAAGATTTCTTTTTGTATTAGAAAATAGATAATTTGCCAAAAGTAAGGTTTCATACATTCAGAAGATTTATTTTAATAAAATAGTGAAAATTTCACATAATTAATAGTTAATTATTTTGCATGCTAATTTGTATTTTATCATTTTTGATTCGATTTCATTGTTACTACTGCTGGGCTAAATAATGGGATTATTTCAGGAATCTAACACAGACTATCTATATCATGACTGAACTGACAAACAAGTCTTCAAAATGGAAAATGGAAATATGAGATCCAGAATTGAATCCATAACCTTCAGATTATAAAAGATAGTTTTACTATGTGGCATGGTTACCTCTATGCCACGTTCAGCATATTATGGATTTTCTTTTAAGAAAATTGCCTTTTTAAGTTATATTATGAAAATGATACAGCCAATCAAATTATTAATGTAATTTTGCCATTATTTATGTAATTAGATGATATGTCAGGATATTTTGATGAAAAATGAGTGACATTTTTTGGCTCAGGAGTGCATTACAATTTTTTTCCATTTAAGGAAAAAAGTAATTTAGTCCGATTTATGAGCATTTTCCAAAAATTCTTTGATCTCATAAATCAAGGTTTCCTGTACCATGCAATGAGAAATAAGGCTAACCATAATAATGAAATACAACAAAACCAACTATTACCATACAAATCTTTCAGAATAAAATGTAATTAAATTTTAAAGAAATTAATATATAAATAATTAAAATAATTATCTTTTCAGACTATTTTACCTCCATATAAAAATCACTTTTTTCTCATAAGGATAATTTTAAATGGAACTCCCCAACAATTCAAAGATGTCTAAAGTAGTTCAATGAAGATGATGAGTTTGAGACTATTGCTTTATATATATAAATCATTGTTTTATTGATATTTATTTAGCATTACTATGGTAAATTTAATAATAATTTTTATAACCTGTTTTTACATTATGTCTATGGAAAATAAATTTCTGCTTTATGAGTTTTTGCTTTGTGTATGTATTAGGAAAGAATTAATTCATGAAGTTGGGAATTACCTGTATACAATAATATATTATGGTCATTTATTTAATTAAGCATTAGATTTAATTTCAAAAATTACCTGTAAAAATATGGATGAATATTCAGCATTGGCAAAAAATAAATTAATTTTTGATCAACAGAACTATAAGCAATCTACAGTAATCATTTTGGATGAATTAGTTAATTCACAATTAATGACAAAAATGTTTTAAATTGCTACCCTTGAGATCCTTCTCTTTAGAAAATTAAGTGCACAAAATAACAAAAAATAGAAGATTAAGAAAATTTTATAAGCTTATTTATTAGGTTTAAGCATTCTCTCTTCTTAAAATATTTTTGCAAACGTTTGATGATGTAATTGAAAAATATTTATAATAAGCACAATAACTGATAAAATATAACCATACCTTCAATGTCATATCATCTGAACAGGATGCAAGTAATGTACCTTGAGGATCCCACTTAATAGCATTTACTTCATTCTTAAAATAAATAAATTAAAAATTTTAGATACAACAATAGAAATTGAATGAAAAAAATTTAATGAAAAAATTTAAAAATAAGAAAATAAAATTTGCTTCAAATATTTGGGATTTTTAGAATTAAGTTTTTTAAGCAAATATTAATAATATATTATTATTAATGTTTTCTTAAAAAACTTAATCCTAAAAATAAAAGTTCTAAACTGAAAAACATGAAACTCACTGTGTGTCCTGTAAATGTCTTCACTTGTTTATCTAATCCTAATTTACAAACATGTATACACTGATCAGTGGAACAAGATGCAAAACTAGTATTTGTTTGCCAGTCAACATCTAATGCAGGAGCTAAATAATAAAATTTTATTTTTTAGTTAATTTATGTAAGCAACTTATAACAAACATTTTTGTAAAATTTGAAAATAACAAATTTGCAAAAGTTATGTAAACAAACATAAAACAATTATATCAAACCTGAGTGAAAAGCAAACTGCTGTGTACACTGTCCAGTACTAGCATCCCAAATAATGGTTGTCTGAAAAAATTACTGCATATGTTAAATATGAAATATTTTATGCTAAAAATTTATGGTACAATTATGTAAATACTTAATACTAAGGTTCTTTAAATAAATTAAATTCTACATAATAATAATTTCTCAACCAAAGTTCCAAATCAAAAACTATTTGATACAAATAGAGTCTGTGACTGCTTTATTTACACTTTGATAATCTTATGAAACAATATTATTCCATAACTAAACAGCTGCTAATGCATTATGAAACAATACTTTACTAGTAATATGACATCTAAGATCAAATAATCTATTCAACATAATCAAGCCAAATAATATGAATTTTTTATTGTAAAAATTAAAATATATTAATTCAAACTGAAACGTCAAATTTTATCAATTTGTTTATTATTAAAAAAAATGCAAACATTATGTGGGATGGAAATAATAATTTTGTTGGACAATCAATTTTTTTTATGACACTTATGATGATAGTTTATATTTCTATAAAAATGTATAAACCTTATTCATTTATTTTATATTTTAGTATAGTATTATAAATACAATAATACCCCAAAGATATGCAATAGGTGGGTCCGAAAAAAATCACCTAAGTCGGGGTACAACTTTGCATATAAATACATGTAAATTTTGTTTAATTGGGACCAAGGACTAATAAAAACACTAGTTAGAAGAAAAATATTTAATAAAATAGCAGTTCTTTATACATATTAATACAAAATATTAAAAAGATAAATGAGTTACGTAAAAAATTATTCACTTTTATTTAATTATCATACCGTTCTTTATACATATTAATACAAAATATGTATTAATTCAATACAAAAATATGATTCAATACAGAAAGGACATGTCCAAGAGTTGCTTTGGAACCTTGACACAGTAGAAAATATACATATAGCCGTATCTGAGTGTCGCTTTGGAATCCTGAAATAGTTCACCATGCCCAACGGTTGCAAAAACACTGAACAAGATCAAAGCAGCACTTGGACAGTATTAACAGTTCTCTTCAGTAATTACCACGAAAGAAATCCAAGCAATCCATCTTGTGCTCCTCCCCATATCGGGAATCTCCGACTGAAGAGAAGTTACATTCAACAGTGTTCATCTTGTTTGTTGAAAGGACTGAATTTAATTTTGTTTGCTGCATCAAGTATTTATCCAATCTCTGAATTGATTGTCGGATTACTTTACCATGTACAAAAATCTCTCTCTATTAAAGGAAGCTATTGGTTACCTAAACCGTAGTCTCTGTGTTGTAGTCAAAAGCCTCATTACCTATCCTTATCAACATTGCGCCACATATCACATTTAGGCCTAAAGTCTGTTCAGTACCATCCTCAGGTTCCACATATCGAAGATTGCAGGCGGCAGTGTTGCTAAACAAAAAATCAAGAACTGCATAACTCTGAGTTCGCCTAAGTTTGGGATATTACTGTATAACTTATTACATCATAGCATTTTAAACTAATCATCACAAAGATGGAGATATTGCTATGATCAGCTTTCTTTTATTTTGACATTTTTTAAAATCATTTTATAACAACACTAATCAGCAAAGGTTCATTGAAGAGGAGAGAGGAGGAAAGAGATGATAAAATTTAATTACTGGCACTCTGATTTGCACAAAGCCAATTTTATGAAAAAGTTGACTTTGTGCAAATCAAGTGTTATATGTATCTTGATAGGCAAGATACATTATAACACTCAACTTCCATCGGTTTGATTCAAACCCCAAGACTAAGTCAATGCAGTCAGAGGTTGGAAATACTTAAGCAATTATCCACTACAAATATTTATTATGGCACAATAAAATATCATAGTTAATCCAACACAAACAAAATGAAAAAGAACCACACACAAAACTGATAACTATTGGTACATTAAAACTAGTGCATAAGAACTTGTATTCATATAAATTGCATTGATCATTCATAAAAATTACTGTTGATTACATCATAGTAAGTACAAATGGTCATAAAATCAAGCATTATGAATTCTTTGAAATATTTTTATTTTTTAATATTTTATATTTACTAACTTGTTCTTACTTCAATTACATAATTTTTTGCAGTACTTTTTATAAATTATTTATTTATATGAAAAAAATCCTAACATATCAAAAATGGCCTCATCTAGTACATAAATAACTATATTTTCTATTCATGTAATTGGACTGCCATTGGGTGTATTATAATTCCAGACCTAACACCACTTACCCACATGCAGGGTAGGCTTGGCTGCAATTACTCGGGAAAGGAGTGGCTGCTATAAAGCAATTTAAGTGCCATGCCTCTTCAAATGGCCTGAGGGTGTGTTTATGTTTTGTTTTTTGCTAGTTTCTCCTAAATTTCAGTGAAATTAAAATAATAAATGGACAATTATGATATATTTTAGTTTATTTTAATAGAATTAACCATTATTTTCTTATTATCTACAATATTTTTTTAATTTTTTAAAATTTATAGTTTAAAAAAAATTCGATTTTTCCAAAAATTTACAAAATATCATTTATTGAATCACATAATTGGAATTATTTGATAGATTAGACTATAAAATTGACAGGATGGGATAAAAAAAATCAAAATTTTATCAAGCTGTTCAAATATAAACAATGTTTGTTTACACATAATTTAAAAAATATTTCAACAACTAAAAAAATTTAGGACCCACCATCAAAAAAGCATATTTTTAATGATTATATACAAAAATCTAATTTGCAAAAATCAGGACTGAATTTTTTTAAATCATTTTTTTATTGTGTTTTGTTTTACAGCCTTGAAGTCTATCAATTGCAAAGGTACTCAAGGGGTTAAGGTAACACAGATTAAAGTTTAAAATACTTTAATTACTGCCCTTAGATATAGGAATGAAAGTTATTTACATAATTTTCCAATTAAGTCAAGGTGGACTAGGGCATGCTGCTTCCACTTCTCAATCTGTCATTTTGATTTTTCTCATTTCATAGCAGATAATGAAGTGTGCTATAAATAACTATGTACACATTTCATATTTATGAATGTTTAACATTTATTTATTGCAATTAATATTTTCAATTCAGATAATATTGTCTTATAGATTATATAGCATTTGCTTGTTTATGATTATTTATTTTAATATTAAAACTGTGCTAATGTTATTATTTTAAATAATTTAAAGTGAATTAGATTAAAGTATTTAAAAAGTTGTTATTTAAATACTTTCTTAGCCTTTAATAAAGAAGTTATACATAATTGTTTAATAAATTTGAAAATAATAATAATTCCATAAAACTAAAGATTTCAAATAAAGCAGTTTTTAATGTGATGCTTATAAACTGTTTATGATTATAACTGCAATTTAAAATTTACCAAACAACATAATGAAAACATAATTAATTAGAAAAAATTTTAATTATTATACACAAAATCAATATTTATAAACTTACTTTGTCAACACCAGCACTTAAAATATAATTCCCTTTTTTATTCCACTTTAAAGCAAATATAGGACCTTTATGTTGTCCTAATGTACTTGCTAAGCGCCCTAAAATTCAAACAATAAATTTGTATCACAACTTATAATAAATTTTAGATTTAAAATTAATATCTTAATTAAAAATTTAAGTACAATAAAACAATTGAATTTTTGTTATAAGATATAATTGTTAAATATTTCTTTAAATTTTTTATACAGTATATATTTAATCAATTATCCAATCTAAACATATTTAAGGAATAATTGATAATTTTCACGAATTTTATAATTTTAGCCACAAATATAATTCTATTATATTTCTTTTCTTATTAAACACTATTATATATATACACCTTTATATATATATAGTGGTTAATAAGAAAAGAAATTAATATATATACTATTAAATATTTAAATATAATTAAATTCTTATTGATGTAACTCTGTTTTATTTTTAATTCCAAAATAATAATAATAATAAATCTACACACATTTAAATATATATTATGATATAAAATCTTTCATTTAATAATTGAAAAAATTGGACCTACATCAAATTTGTAAAAATAATTTTTTAAAATAGCATTATCACAAATACTGCAAAAAGTTTTGGAAATTAATCCAAAATTTCAAGATATTCAGTACAGGTACTTCTCACTTAACTATGGAGTTCCATTCTCACGTGTTGGTTGGTAAGTAAGTAACTTATTCATATATATTTAGAATAAGTTACTCACTTAAGTTCTCATTGGTGTAAAGACATTTATATCTTAATTATGTACAAAATATTTTTCATCATCAGATTTTTGGAACTATGAATGTAGGGAATTACATGCAATAGAAGTTGTAAGTAACGCATATGGATGAAAACCAAATTTTCTGTTAAAAAAAGGTTGTAAGCTCAGACGTAAGTTCAAGCAGTTGTTAAACAGGTAAATCGTTAAGTGAGGAGTATCTGCAAAATATTTTTATAGGATTGCAATCAAGTATTATGTAATTATATTTTTGTATCAATTTAGACCAGTGGTTCTCAACCAGGGGGGAATTTTAGTGTTCAGAGGGAATTGGAATCACTAATGAAATAAAATAAAATGCCTATTATAAACTTTTTTTAGACAATGTTTGTTTATCATAAATAATGTTTTTTATTTAATCTTAAAGGGAAAAAAACTTTTATATAGGTAAGAGCAAAATGCAGAATACATCTTTTGAGTTAGGCTACATTGGGAAGAAGGGGAATTATATTCTGAATTAAGTTGAAAAGAGGAAATGGAACAAAAAAGTTTGAGAACCACTGATTTAGACTTATCCTTCCCTTCATGTAAGCTGTAAGCAATTTAGTGATCCTCCACTTAAATATGTAAAATTTTATTTCTTTATTTCTTATCTGCAGTTTAAATATATGGAAATATATGACATTTTATAAATTTGTAATTGTTAATATTTAGGGCTTTTAATATTATATTAAAAGACAACAATAAATCTAATAGAAAAATATAAAATATGACAAATTCATAATATGATACATGCATAAATAGTTCTAATGCACAAATTATATTTTAGAATTTTTTAAATCTTATGTAAGGATTAGTGGAACTCTCCCTTCCCTTACATAACAATTTCTCTTCTACTCCTCCTCCTCAAAATAATTGTTATACTTGAATCCCCCTAAACATTATTTCATTTTTCAATAAATATTGGTTCTCTTGAGTAAATTGCTATGCTAGCAACTAATTAATTCAACCAGTACTTTATCATAAATATTTTAATTTTCTTTTTGTAATTACAGTTTAACCTAACAGGAAATAAAATAAGCAGGAAAATAACTTATTGAAAAGGTAAGAATTAATGATTGTTTAAATGCAATCAGCAGATGGTTTTGATCTTCAAATATTGTATTTCATTAGATTCACATAAATTTTAACTTTTGTTACCATATTATATTTGAATAGTAGAATTTTGATCAAATTATAATATAAATACTGGATGTGATGTAACACAGCACATATATACATCATGTTTTTAGCAGATATATGAGGATGGTATTAGCTGAATCACTAAGCTTATCAAAATTTATATTTATTCCAAGTTAAAGAATCATATATAATGTTCCGCTTAATTGGGACACGTCGGGCCAAGCCATTTTGTCCCAATTAAATTAATGATAAATTCTAAAATAAAATATGTAATTCGTAGGTAAATAAATAGGTAAAAAAATAATAATTAGGTACCTATTTTAATAAAGCATTAAAATAGGTACCTAATTACATTAGGATACCTATTTTAATAAATCATTAAAACAGGTACCTAATTATTAGTTTTTTACTGATCTCCGTCTTCAATACTGGGCCGCCGATATTCATGCCTAGCCTAACTATAGAAATCCATTGATCTAATGCTTCTTCGACTTCTGAATCCTTTGCATCACGAAATCCACATTGATCTAATGCTTCTTCAACTGCCCGCTAACTATAGAAAACCATTTGATCTAATGCTTCTTCGACTTGTATCTTAACTATAGAAATCCATTGATCTAATGCTTCTTCAACTTCTGGATCTACTATAGAAATCTATTGATCTAATGCTTCTTCACCTTCTGGATTCTTTTATCACGCTTTCTTTTGGATGTTCCCGAAATTTCTTTCTGTAATGCCCAATCGAAATCCATTGATCTAATGCTTCTTCGACTTCTGAATCCTTTCCATTGTGCCTCTGACTTCGTCTTCAACACTGGACCGCTGATATTCACGCCTCGCCGCTAATTATAGAAAATCAATTGATTCTAATGCTTCTTCGACTTCTGAATCCTTTCCATCACGCTTTCTTTTGACTAATGCGCTTCTTTGACTTCTGGATCCTTTCCATCATGCTTTCTTTTGAATGTTTCCTTCTTCGACTTCTGAATCCTTTCCATCATGCTTTCTTTTGGATGTTCCTCACACCTTGCCTGCTTACTATAGAAAACCATTGATCTAATGCTTTTTTGCCCGCTAACTATAGAAAACCATTTGATCTAATGCTTCTTCGACTTGTATCTTAACTATAGAAATCCATTGATCTAATGCTTCTTCAACTTCTGGATCTACTATAGAAATCTATTGATCTAATGCTTCTTCACCTTCTGGATTCTTTTATCACGCTTTCTTTTGGATGTTCCCGAAATTTCTTTCTGTAATGCCCAATCGAAATCCATTGATCTAATGCTTCTTCGACTTCTGAATCCTTTCCATTGTGCCTCTGACTTCGTCTTCAACACTGGACCGCTGATATTCACGCCTCGCCGCTAATTATAGAAAATCAATTGATCTAATGCTTCTTCAACTTCTGAATCCTTTCCATCACGCTTTCTTTTTGATGTTCCTGGAATTTCTGCCCACTCCTTACACAGTTGATTCTCTTTTTGTAGGAGACGCATCTATGGTAGATTTTGGTTTATCTCAGCGAGTCTATGATAGCTTGTATTAAATAGCTGGCTTTTAATTTTATTCAGCCAAGCAATTTTACTTGAGTGTAAAATCCTTTCTTGATATCTTGGCAAAGATTAGTGTATATATTGTAGCCATACTTTCGAAAAATCCCTAATATATATCAAAAATTGAAAATTCCTTTTCTGCTATTGTCCCAATTAAGCAAAAAGTTGTCCCAATTAAGCGTTTAAATTTTGTATTAGTTTATTAGTTTGGTTTTCGTTCTTTAAGATTTGTCCCAATTAAGCAGAATCCACTGTAAATATTTTAGTCAAAATTGGGGGAATTACTACTAGGCAAATGCAATTGAAAGTTATATAATCTATATATATCAATACACTGCACATTTGATTTTATATGCCATTAAACTTTTTTATTGCTCAGCCTAAGTGCTAACCAATGTAGGATCTGAATAGTTGTGGTTAATTTTTTTTGTATTTTTAAATTTTACATTTTATTTCTCTGTAATTGTCAAAGAACCAGCTAATTACAAAGTTTCAAAAATTCCCAATAGATGGTGAGGTTTACATCTGGTCAACAATGTCTTTTTCTTTGTTGGCTAGGAAAACAATTATAATGTCAACTGATATAGAATTTTATACAGATGTGCAGTGTTTTTATTTTCAAATTTTTACTTTGATCTTTGATATAGCTATAATTATGAAAAACTAAATACTGATGAAATTTTATGAGTTTCTCAATAGATAGAAACCTGTATATGATATTACTAATGCCTGACTTAATCAGGTCTCAACAAGCTTCATCTTCAAGAAAAGTTCAAATTTTATAACTTCTTTTTTAACCCTATAACCTTAGTTTTATATGTCTCAGAAAATTATTTGCAACTAATAATAAAATAATAGTTAAAATATGCAAATAAAACTTAAAATAACTGTTGTTAGTGCCATCACATTGTAAGTTGTAATACACATTAACTATGTTTAGGTGGCTGTGTTCTGATATGTGTGTGAAGTTGCAAATTTTAACGAATACCAATAATAGATAATTATAAACTAACCTAATGGTTCTAACAACTTTGCAAATCCAGAATTTGGCCTGAGCTCAGGTCTTTTACTATTTCCTAAACTAACTATATTAAATCAAAAACAATCTAACTTTAAAACAGGCAAAAACAAACAACCGGAAACTTACAAGGTAGAAGTATCAAATAAGTGTTAGAAGTAAATCAACAAAAACGCTATTAGAAACTTATGCTAATAAATTGAATAAATTCTCAGAACAAGTTAAACAACAAAAATATAAATTTATTAGACTCAAAACACTTACAAAAGTGTTAATTAAAGCTTTATTTAAATGATAATAAAGCACAATTCAAATTATCAACAAAACTTATTTAATCAAACTCAAATATTCAAAAATCAAGTTTTCACAATAAATATCACCTTAAATCCTACTTAAATTCTAATACCTCCACCATCGATACAAACTTCAAGCAATTGTATATCTTTACAAGAAATTCAATATTGTCACTTAGCCAGTTTCACGGCAATACAACACTTCTCTGTGTCATTGGTTGCTTCTGTTTTTATACCTCGTGACTTACAATCTCGATCTTAGCTCATTTGCATAAAGTCGCGTCACAATATCAAACTTATTAGCTTACAGAGTAATCAATTCATGTCATCCTCTTTACAATTTAATTATATACCAAACAAAACATTGATAAGAGATCATTCTTACATTCTCATATCAGCTCAGTGGTAAAACTTATTCAAATTAGATGACGTCATTAACTGGGAAAGCTCGGTCAGAAGACAGTTGTCCATTCCGTATCATGTGATTGCGAAATACTGAGATGGAGAATGTGCAAAGTCAGTCAACTCTTAAGCTAAAATACAATACGTTAGATAATGTTGAAAATAACGATAAATAATAAAAGAGCATAACAAAATAATAAATAGGATAGATCAGAGTTAACAATATCACTAAAATGGAAAGCCTTTGTATCTGTAACCAGTACAATGTTTTGTCAGCATCCCAATGACATCATATGATATTAACTGCTTATATCAAGAATGCATAAGTAGTGGTCAGTGGATAATTTATTGTTAATTATTCTGTAAAAATCTCTTTTACAAAATGCCTTAGTGATATAAAGCTTTTAGAAAATTACCATATATACTTGTGTATAAGCCGAGGTTTTTCCCCTCCAAAAAAAAAAAAAAATTCTGAAGTGGAGGGTCGGCTTATACATGGATCAAAAAAAAAAAAATTCAACTTTTTTTTGCCTGGAGAAATTGAAGTAATAAGCAAAACTATTGAAATAATATAGGTTATTGTAACAGTTATTCAATATAACAACAATAAAAAGAAAATATTTTTATGTAAATTATCAAAATTTATTACTATTCATTAACTTCATATTTTCTGAAACGACGTCACCCTAACGACAATATCATGCATTGACATCACTCTCGCTTCGGTGTAAAGTAAAATTTTATTTTACCCAATGCGATCGAGCTTGTCGTGCCGCCAAATCCAACCTGCGTTTGTATAAGTGCATCAGATAGACAACATTGTGCTGCCTGATGCGCCACGATGCAGAAATTCTTGACAGTAATCCAAGAATCTTATGTAGCGTGCTGTGCTGAATCATTTTAGCTGAATTATTGTTGAGAATTTCTGCGTCACTGCGCATCAGGCAGCACGGCATCATCTATCTGATGCACTTATACAAACGCAGGTTGGTTGCACGGCATCACCTATCTGATGAACTTATATTGTCTGTTCGCGTGAGGAAGGCAGTTGGAAACGTAGATAACACGTGATCGTCAGACAAGTGCATTAGCATTTTAGGGATGAAATCTGTCAAATCATTTGAAGTATGGAAACTTGAAATCATATAATTTAAAGTATTATATATTCAATTTTTTATATAATTAATAAGTTTACGTATAGACTTTTTAAAGATATTTTAAAATAAATTATCTGCAATTCATAAAAGATCTAAGATAAACTGAAATATTAAATTCCTAAAAAATTATTTCAATCAAACAGCCGTGAAAATCACAAAATATAAACAGTAGCTTTCCTTTTTGTATCTAATTTATTGGAACATATATGGGAAAATCGGCGATTGATTATTATTAAATAAGTTATCTTTACAGACAGTTAATAGATTAATTTAAAATAACAGTACTATATATGTAGAATATTCAACAAACAACACAATGAAAAAGAAACAAATGGATTATTATATATTTCATACTATACTAAATAAGTTCAAAATTGAGGTGAATGCAAAATAAAGAAAGAAAATATGCAGGCACATGGCAAGTACACATGGAGGTGAGCATTTCGACACCCCTCTTTGGATAAATAACCCTCTCCCAAATGACATCAGTACATTCCTTTCAGATGCCTTCGTTACACGAATGGACAGTACAAACGCAGATTGGAGTCAGTGGCGTGACACCCTCGATCCTTCGGGTAACGTAAAATTTTACTTTTTAAATTATATATTGGTGTTTTTTTTATAATATTTATTTTATATGTATATATTTAAAGTTTCAATAAAATATTTATTTTGGCAAATGGCATTAATATATCAGTAACTAAAAGTCAAAGATCACGTAATTTATCGGTTTCAAATTTTTATCGAATTTTAAGTGCTAAAGTCTGGGGGTAGGCTTATACATGGTTATGCATTTTTACCAATTTTTAAACTTTGAAGTCGGGTCGGCTTATATTCGAGTATATACGGTATGTTCTGTATTTTAAAATTTCAGAATATGTGAAAATGTGAATTTGAATGTCATTTTGATAAAGATATTAAAATTATTAAATGTAGTCCAATCATGATGTCCTTTAAATAATTCACAATTTTTCTTCAATAATACAATTTACAGAGATGTGGATACTTTGATAATGATAATACAAGGTTGTTCAATAAGTTTGCGGAGCGCCATCTATTAGTCAAAATTAGAACTAAAACTTCGACGCCATTTTCATATTTGTTCTTTCTTAGAAACACGTCAAAAGTTTCATTTCGATCTGTTAATTTATTCATTGTTTAACCGCCCTTTATATCTAACGTGTTGTGCCTTTTTTTCAATATGGATAAAATTGAGCAAAGTGCAGTTATTAAATTCTTTGTAAAGAAAGGTTTAAAGGCAATGGAAATTCATACCGAAATGGTGAATGTGTTGGGTGAATCTGCTCCTTCAAAAACAATGGTTTGCAAGTGGGCTAGTTTGTTCAAAAGTGGTCGTACCAGCCTTGAAGACGATCTGCGAGAGGGACGTCCAAAAACTGCATCAACACCGGAAATCATCGGAAAAATACCGGATATGGTATTGGAAGACCGTCGATTGACTGAAAGAGATTTAGCAGAGGCTTTAGGCATTTCATTGGGGAATGTGTTTTTGCTCCATCGTTAGAGAATGCGGCAGCCATTTTGCACATAGTTTTTTGAAACCCAAATTAACACTCAAAATATTGCTCACTGTGCCCAATGAAATGCCTAAAGCCTCTGCTAAATCTCTTTCAGTCAATCGACGGTCTTCCAATACCATATCCGGTATTTTTCCGATGATTTCCGGTGTTGATGCAGTTTTTGGACGTCCCTCTCGCAGATCGTCTTCAAGGCTGGTACGACCACTTTTGAACAAACTAGCCCACTTGCAAACCATTGTTTTTGAAGGAGCAGATTCACCCAACACATTCACCATTTCGGTATGAATTTCCATTGCCTTTAAACCTTTCTTTACAAAGAATTTAATAACTGCACTTTGCTCAATTTTATCCATATTGAAAAAAAGGCACAACACGTTAGATATAAAGGGCGGTTAAACAATGAATAAATTAACAGATCGAAATGAAACTTTTGACGTGTTTCTAAGAAAGAACAAATATGAAAATGGCGTTGAAGTTTTAGTTCTAATTTTGACTAATAGATGGCGCTCCGCGAACTTATTGAACAACCTTGTAGATACTGTATTATTATTTTGATATCAATTGCAAGTTTTTTAAAATATTTTATAAAAACTATAAAAATATACAGCATCATATATAATAAAGAAACAAGCGTGTGGTGTCCATGTTTCTGCGCATGTGCGAACTCCCACGCCAGAAGTGTCGCCGTTACTATTTTCTCTCGCTTCGAATCTTTAATCGTGTCTTTTAGAAAACTAAATCTCAATCTCATTATAAATTTTGCTTTAAATTATCATAGTTTACTTCCTATTTATGTTTGTATACTTCTTTTTGTTATTTGACTTCAATTTCTGTCTTTTTCGATCGAAAAATGTTGGTTGTTCCCCGGATCGAGAGTTCAGTTTGCATTTGTCGCGTTGAGGCTACATAAATGTTGCATTTAAATAATATTTAATTTATTTCAGAAATTATAATTTGTTATATTAAGATAAAAATTATAATTATTACCTAAATAACTAAATTGGTAAATCGAGTTTGTTAGTTGCCAATTTCATATAAAAATTTCGAAGTTTGGTCTGGAGGAAAAAAAACAAGCAAAAGCATCTTAAATTTGACAGATAAGAAACAAATGTTTCGTTTTTGGTATATTTGGGCACATAGTGACCAAGGGCTAACTAGTGTATAAAAATATCAACCATATAATTTCTGCAAAATTATTCACCCTGCAAAATTAACATTAATTGATAGATTATAGCATATTTATAAAATTTCCCCAAAGATTAATAATTCTCTTGGGTGCACTTACAGAATTATACTTGTTCAAAGTTTTCTAAGTTTAGTGATGTCATTTTTGGTAAAGGAGGTTGCTAGCATGAGAGTTGCATTGCAATGACCTTTGCTTTACAGCGTGCATACAAATCGAATTATGTATGTGTAAATTGCTTCCATTTCTGACTGATTTTGACAGGTTACTGTTGGCAGTAGGCACTTACAGACCCACCATAAGCTAGGCATCATCCATGATGAGATCATCTGAAAGATTGAAGGATGAGGTTCAATGGACTGGGTCTGGACTCTCTTGATAAACTAGAGATGTGGGATCTGGATTTTCCAAGGTGGTAAGCAACTGCTTTATTACGTGATCATCCAAGGCAACTCTGTTACTTTTGATGGCATATGCTAATGCCAGGCATCAGTTAGTATTTCTAATAGCACACAACCATGTGAAATCAATCTAGTCATAAGTTATCAAAGTTTAACTTAATATTATTAAATAAGGTACTAGCAAAGTAGAGATAGACTATACATTAAAAAAAAATTATAACAACCTTTTAATATGACATCTGAATTTCAGTATGTTAATGAAATAATATATAGCATAGTACTTGATATCCACTATTAATTTCAAGTGCAATAATCATATGATCATTCAGTGACTAAAGACGTGATCATTTGTAATTCAATAATATTATCGCTAGCAAATTATGTGATTGTTATAACCTAATGAGATTGCTCAAATAGTGTTACTCGTCCAAGCTTACAAGTTTTATATATATAAAAAACAGATAGCTAGATATAGATATTTATCTATCTAATCTATCTATATATATATACACAGAAGAGGATTCATGGAGTCTGAATCCTGCTTAAAACAAGGAGAATTTCTTAATATAGCAAAGAATGGATACTAAAATTTCAAAATGGTGTTTGTTATAAGAAAATAATAAACATGAATATTGTAAAACATTCCAATAAATTTTCATTATTTACAATTTCTATCATTAATACTAACTACAGTTTGTAATACTTCTTATTGGTATAATTTAATAATTTATTATTAAATAAGTTTTTAATAATAAATTGCATTAACTGTACATTATTATTCTATTTATTGGCATAACTTCCTTCTTTTCATATTTTTAAACTCCAAAATATAAGAAGAAAATTAGGGGAGATTATACATATTAGAATAAAAACAATATACAAATTATAAAGCAAAAAAGTAGAAATCATTTTATATTTGAACATCTGAAATAAAGGGAAAAAATAAATAAAAAGTTCAGGAGTCAATGAACATTTACTTTTCAAAAGAATGAAAAAATTTTGTTCTGATAGTTATACAAAATTTTTTTTAATTTAATCTAATAATTTTCATTTACCTAAAAAATTTTATATATTAATTACTTACCATCAGTTGTCCAAATACGAGCATAACCATCATAAGAACCTGTTGCTAATAGTGTACCATCAGACTAGTAAAATAAAAATACATTATTAATACATATAAATAAATTTAGCAATTATTTAAAAATGCAGAAAAAAAAATCTGGATAAAATTAAAAACAAAAAATTCCAAACTAAAACATTTGTTATTTTAAATAAACTAAGAATATTATAAAAAAAATGTGAACTCTTAAATCTAAATTAAGATATTTTTATCTGTACAAAAATTACATTCAATTAAATGTTATTAAATCATTTCCATTATTTTTTGCTTGAATACTAGTTTAAACAGATTACTTTTTTCAATTTCAAATGGTAAAGTTTGTTTTAATATTGTCTTTGAAGTACATATAATACAATATTATATTTGAATACAAATCCTTTTAATCTGTATTTTCTAACTTTTAGAATAATTTATATCTTATTCAAGTTATTAATAAGAATAAAAACTAAATATTTTAAAAATTTTAACAAAAATAAGAGTTTTCATAATGATAAAATTTTTTAGTTGTGTGTCATTTTTCAAAGAATGAAATTTAAAATATTTTGAAAATATTAATTTTCTATCAGTTGCTACTTATTGTCCATTTAAGAATGTAAAAAAATGCACCTTAATATCAATAAAATATCAAATTTAAATTATTGAATAAACTTATTTTACAAAAAAGTTGCTAAATTTTTGATAATAGTTTAACAAAAACAATTTTTTAAATGAGGTTCCAATCAAAATAAAAACATTGCAAAATATGATAAGTAAATATTATGGAATGACTAGTTTCTACATATTAATTTGTAATAATTACAAAAATTTTATTTATAATCCATAATATTTCTAAGATATTTTATAGAACAGATATAAAATTTTAGTTTCAGTTCAATAAATTCTAATTTACAGAAGAATTTTACAATTAAGAATTTCAAATTAAGAATGTATTGCCTATATTATCTATACTGAAATTTCATAATCAATGATTTTTTATTAAATTTAATAAAAAAATATCTGTTCTGTGAATGCCAATTTTCAGATTATAATAAATATTATATTTTTGATCTATATGATAAATGATTAATCACTGTTTTGATTCTGATTCTAGTTTTTATTATTTAACTAATATATTATTCTAATTTCATAGTATCATAAAATAAAATAATTTTTACACAGATGACACACAAAAGACAATGCTAAAAATGAATCTCTGATAAATTAACCAAAATCTGATTGAGATTATATATAATTATTACTGAATATCCCAAGATGGATTCATATGTGGCCTAGATGACACTGGTTCCTTGACAAGTTACTTAATAACTTAATGTAATAGATATTGGAAACAAATTTTTGAAATTTAACTTTTCTTCTAATGAAGGGGAATTCAGGAAAAATTCAAAAGAAAAAACGAAGATATCTCTAATCACAATATAATATCATTTAATCAATATTAATTTGTTAACTAGGTAAATACTGATAGATTTCAATTAACTAAAAATTAAACTCATTAAAATTGTAAAAACTGAAAATTTCAGAAATACTTGTTTTAATAATTGCTTTATAACTGCTTGATTTTTCCAAAATTAATATTTTTTCAACAGATATTCACACTTTATTTAAACAGAGAATGGGGACGATTTTTTGTTTGTCATGATTTTAACATTTGTTGATGATATTGAAAAAATTTCCTTTATTAATTTGAATATTTTCCTGAAGAACCAAACATGAAGCATATGACCATCACCTATTTTTAGATTGAAATTATTAAGATGGGTGAATTAAATTTAGAAATTTTCATTAAAACTGATAACATAAGAAAATAAAAAACTATTAAAAATTTTTTATCAAAAATTTCCTTGAATTTTATTTATTATTATTAAAAAATGTTTATTGCAGTAATAATATACAGTAGGAGCCTTTTATTGCAATCTCAGATATTATCAAAATTTACAGTCCCAAGTCATCTGTATTAAAATGCATTATAAAATCTCCACTTATAGTTAATCAGAATTTTAGTTATTGTTATCAGAATCAGTACTTTCCCAGTGTACCTTGATTTTGACTCAACTGTTTCATTATATTCCATTTCTCTGTTTTATGAGTGTCTTGCTTCATTAGCCTTTGTGAGTTCCATTTCTTTGTTTCTTGAATGGCATTGTTAGCTTTCGATAATTCTAGTTTAGTTCATTTATTTTTCTGTATTTTTTGAATATTGTGTTCTTTATTAGCTTGAACATTTGTCTGATTTCTTGTTTTCTGAGTTCATCATACATCACTATAAAATACTGTATTTAAAACTAAAAAAATATTGCAGATAATACTAAAATACTGGTTAAATCTTTTAAAATAAACAATATTGCAGTATTTGTTAATCATTCATTTACACCTCAATTTAGGCAAAAAACAAGAAAATCTGATGATAAAAACTCATCCATCATTTAAAATAATGCAGATTTGACTTAAGTGGGAAAATATGATTTATATATGTATTTTAATTAATAAAGTTTAGATCAGTGTACATTTTTAATAAATTCATACAAACAAATATGACTGCTTTTCAAAACTTTGCAATGCCTTTAGGTGGTTTCACACCATGAATGTGCCACATGTCTTGCCCCTACGAATTGTGTGATCTTGAATGTTGCCTGATCTGTTGATTTTTAATGTATTTTGATGATGAAATATAATATAGTTTAAAACTGCTGATATATAGATTTAGTGACTTTATAATTCCCTTTAGTGAAGAACTTTATTACTTTTGCTTTAGTACTTCATGATTTTCCATAAACTGGATTTGGTAACATTATAAGTATAAATCATTTCATTTTGTTGTTTTGCTTAAAATATTACATAAAATACAGTATAAAGTTCAACAAGTATTCATCAATCAGTTACAGTGATTTGTATTATTGTTAGTGTTATCTTTTAATCTAATTTCTTTTCTTTTTTTTTTTCATTTTTAAAGCCCCACATCTATTGTTTATCCTTATCCATAATTCTCCCAGGAGTCCTGACAAAAACATTGAATCGAGGTTATATAACAGCATAAATACAGTACAGTGGATTCCACTTAATTGGGGCAGCCACGTAATTGGGCCAAATCTCAAAGAATGGAAACCAAACTAATAAATTATACATACTGTAAAAACTAATAACCTAATACATAATTTAAATGCTTAATTGGGACAACTTTTAACAATTGGGACAGTAGCAGAAAAGGAATTTTCAATTTTTGATATATTTTATGGATTTTTTGCAACAATTTTCAATTTTTGGTATATTTTAGGGATTTTTCGAAAGTATGGCAACACTGCATACACTAATACTTGTTGTGTGCTTTCTTAAAAAATCCTTATATAAAAATTATAACAATATTTTATTGGTTGTTCTTATGTACTTTCTTAAAAAAATCCTTATATAAAAATTATAACAACATTTTATTGTCCCAGTAATTTTTCAGGTTAAATTTTTCTATAAAATACAATATAGACTAACACAATGGAGCAGATCGTTTCTTCGCATCCTATTACATACACATCGTTGGAACACTGTCGCCACACTAATATAAACATTCATTCTTTAGTAAAATTATAAGTAAGTATCATCATTGGTAAATAATATATAATAATATTGTATTCGGCAACATTAGCATGATGAGAATCAGTTATCTATTGTCGTGAGTCTGGCAAGTACGTGTCTACTTAAAAGTCTACCAGTACTGTATCTAGCGATCCATTTAAGTGTTGATTTTATTTAAAATTTTTAAATCTTTGCCAAGATGCTAAGAAATGATTTTGCACATTTAAAAATTTTTAAATCTTTGCCAAGATGTCAAGAAAGGATTTTATACTTTTGAGTAAAATTTCTTTGCTGGATAAAATTAAAAGCCAGCCATTTAATATAAGCCATTGTAGACTCGCTGATTAAAACCAAAATCTACCATAGCACGTCTCCTACAACAAGAAAATCAACTGTGAGAGGAATAGGGATTACAGAAAGAAATTCCAGGAACATCCAAAAGAAAGCATGATAAAAAATATCCAGAAGTTGAAGAAGTATTAGATCAATGATTTTCTATAATTAGCAGGAGAGGTTTAAATATCAGCGGCCCAGTGTTGAAGATGAAGTCAGAGAAGATGAGTAAAAAATTAATAATTAGGTACCTATGTTAATAAAGCATTAAAATAGGTACTTAATTATTATTTTTTTTACCTACAAATTACATATTTTATTTTAGAATTTATTATTACTTCGTTTAATTGGGGCAGCCACTTAACTGGGCCAAAATGACTTAGTCCCAACACGTCCCAATTAAGCAGAATCCACTGTATATATTATATATGTATAATGAAAAAAATCATAAATTGTACTTTTCTGATATGCACTGTTTAATGTTATCAAAATGGATTATAATCGGTAATTGTTATCAAAATGGATCAGTCTCAAAGTGATTCGAATAAGTGGCTTCTACTGAATATCTATTAATTCATAATTATTTCATAACTTGAAATAAAAATTAAAAACTTCTAGCTGATAAAGAATTTTAGTTATCAATAGATGGCAAACAGTTTAGACAAAGACCAAGGTCATATATTATGGTGGGAGAATATGTGAGAAAGAACTGAATGCAAACAAAATCAGTTGATTCTGTATTTTCACTTTTAGAAGATGTTTTTATTATTTTAATTTTCTGTTATATTTTATTGCGCCATAGTTTTATTTATAAAAATATAATGAAATATCTATAATATACAAATATTTAGAATTTATTTATTTATTAAGGATAATTAATTATTTATCTAAAAATTCACAGGAACCAGAAATGTCTATATGTTACAAATTTCCTGAATCACATGTAATACAGAAATAAAAAGAAAAAAATTTTCTTTTCTTTATCTCTGTATTAGTTATCCTAGATGTAAGTTGGTGCCATAAGTTGAGGTCTACCTCTATTAATATAATACAGAAATAAAAGCAAGCAAATTGAAAACATCATACTTACATTCCAATCTAAAGAAGTAACATCTTTATTACTTGGTACTTCAGCACCACCTTTCTGGATACAATGCCTCAAAACAAGTTGATTGGCACTTGATGTATTATCATTCATATTCCATATTCTAGCAGTAGAATCACCAGATCTGTAAAAAATATTTACATTTATTGTTTAAGAAAAATTAACTGCATATTATGAAGAAATCATTTTTGAATTTAATTTCTAGTTAATTGGACAATATTAAGAAACTAATTTATATTATAGAGAAAAATGGAAAATTAGTATAATTAAATTTACTACTATAAATTTATAAC
>AYEL01074368.1:0-56897 GCA_000484575.1 Olivierus martensii | reverse complement strand
AAAAAAAAAAAAAAAAAAATCACCCACATTTTATCTGTTGATGTTAAAACATTTCAAAAGCTTTAATATAAATATAATTATAAATATTGTAATACAAGAGTTTATGATAGTTATTACCTATTTCTTGCCCTTGGATTTTGAATTTCATAACTGCTAAGAGACAAGTGATCTAAATCACTTTTAAAGCATAATACAGAAAAAATTTTTTTATGTTTTAAATTAAGTCTAATATGGAAATAAACATGCCAATTTCTGTGATTTTACTTATTATTAATAAATATAAAATTTTCATCAGATATAATCTTAAATTTATGTAATTTTCAAATAACTTTATGTATTAAATTATAATCAAAAATAAATTCAATTTTCTGAATGTTAGTTACAGGTTAACCTCAATTTATGAGACATTATGACAAATATGATTTAGGCCAAAATTTGACTTACAAACATTTACTATGATTTTGCAAAAATTTATAATGAATGAAAGTTACAAACTCATCACTCCTTGTTAACAAAAAAAATAAAAGCAAGACACTCCTTGTTAACAAAAATTAATATATAAAGGGCAGAAAAGATAACATTACACAAATGATTTTCACAGAACAATCAATTTTTAAATATTTTAACTATTAGTTATTTAAAATAATGTTTTAAATAATATATTTTTTTCTATATATGAATTTAATTATTTAGAATATTTTTATAATGTATTCTGCCAAATTTCAATATAAAACACAATCAGCTGAATTAGTTAAGTGAAACAGTTTCAGCTGGTTGGTGAAACCAACAGAACCAGAATCAAATATGGGTCTCCATTGTCAAAATTTTTACAAGGGTTCTCAGTTCAGCTTTCAGTCTTTCACAATCTAATTTGTGTCGCCAATGTCAAGTGGATAGTAACAACAAGCTGCATGATATATTATCATACAATCTGAAGTTTTGGATTCAATTTTGGATCTAAGATCAATATTTTCTCAAGAGGAAGTCCCAACTTGTTGAAGTAAATCCTTCAACTGATGCCATGTCCTACCCTACTAAAGCTGTGAGTATGGTTGTTACCAGTATGCTTCATTGATTTACAAGGATACAGGTAGTCTCTTTCTATGTGATGTAATGCCACTTTCTACTGGTCCAGGACATTTTTTTTTATAATGTCCCAAATGAATTATTATGATTATTATTTTCATGCAAACAATATTTTATTGAAATTAAATAATAGCCATCAACTTTTATTTGGTGACTTTTTTCCATTCTAATTTTTACACTGTTTTCCACTCAAATTATTAAACATAGCCTATTGTGAATTGATCACATGTGGTTGGGTAATCCAACAGATCAAGGTGAAAAATGAAAGTATGGGATCCAGAACAGAACTCATATCATTCATATTGCAAAAGACAGCTTTACTATGTGGTATGCTCATTTCTATGCTATGGTCAACATATTTATTATGGATCAAGAAAATCCATAATAAATATGCTTTTTTATATTGCATTATGAAAATTAATGCTAATTATTAATGTAATCTTGCCATAATGTAACTAAATGATATGGTTAGGATATTTTAATGAAAAGTGAGTGAGATTTTTAAGGTATGGGAAAGTATTAAAATTTTTTTCCATTTAAAGTCAATAGTAATTTAGTTCTCAATTTACAAGCATTTTTGAAAAAATGCTTTAATGTTATAAAATGGAACTGACTTGTAGCTTAATGTTTTAATTCTAATTGTTAAAAATTCATTAATTATAAATTTTATGATGATAATTATTTTAATCAAACTAATAAGTACAAAATAATTTACTTATTTAAACAATTACATTGGTTATATTTAGCATATTCCAATAGAACAACAAAATTATATATGTATAAAAAAATAGATTTACACATCTGGAATGGTGCATAAAGAGTTGTTTTATGAAGTTAAATAGTTTTATATAGTTGAAAAACCATTGAAAAATGCACTAAGTACATTATGGATATTCATATGATTATCATATTGTTCCAATACTTAAAAATAGGGGGTTTGGCTAATATATAAGTATATATGGAAATTAAATATTTTTAAAAAATATATAACAAAATTTCACAAAAATAATAGCAGATAACTACAGTAAAAATTTCAAAATGGATAAAATTATCCTTCCAGAGCAATTATAATTTAATATAATCAAACAAGAGCATCAAATACAACCATAATTGTGGCACTTAAATTTTGACTGAAAACATAGCAGCAAATTATGCCATTCAAATGCTGAAAGTGGTTAAAGATAAGTTTGCACATCTTTTATTGCCGTATTAAACAAATTTTTTCATTCATTAGTATAATAAAACATATATTTTTATGTTTTGTAAGAAATCTAAATAAATATATACAGGTAGTCCATGGAGTGATCATAGTCAGAAATACCCAAAATTTATGGATTGCCCACTACCAATATTTATTATTACATTCTCCTTTATCATAATAAACTTAAAAATAAAAAAATTAGACACAAAAAGAATGCTTTTTGTATATTAGACCATTCGTTAGGACTCAAACCCTTAGTCAATTACATTGACCAATTAAAATTTATCGATGACATTGCCATCCTAAGTGTGAGTAGTTGTAAGTTGAAGCATGTCATATGTCAAAGATTACCTGTATATAAGGTCATTGTTACTATTTAGAATAATGATCAATGGAAATTTGTTATTAAGTTAATGTTTCGTTCCTTCTGGATATGTTATTTCAATTTTGTATTTTTAAATAGTAAAAACAAACCTGAAATTTAAATAGAAAATTAACATTATATTTCAAATTATTAAAAAAATAAATGTATAAAATTTGAGATTTTTTTACAAAATTTACAAGAACTAATTTCTTAGAGAAGCTTTACATGAGTAAATTATTACAATTTCATCTAGAAATTATTTTATTCATTTTAGATATTTAATAATATGCTACAACTTACAGTAATTTTGATTGCCTTCTTCTCCATTGGCATTGTTTGCCTCTGTTCGAACTACAGGATTTTTTGCAGTATGAGCTTGTTGTTGTCGAGAAGCCACAACATCAGGCATTACAGCATCAATAAGAGAGAGAGATTCAATCATCCTTTCAGAACCATCCTGTAATATAATATTAAATGAAAAAAAATGTAAATTTCAACATAAAATATTGAAATATTCTATCAAATTTCAATATAGGCCAGAATGGCTTTGGTAAATATTTTGGCATTCCATCCAGATAACTCAGGATCAAATTTGGCTCTTTCATCTCAAAATTTATACTAGGAATCCCAGTTTAGCTGTCATTCCCTTTCTCAACAATTTTAGTCAATCTTTCATGATGTTAAAAATTGATTGTATGATATAGTGTGAAATGAGGCCCACCTTATCATTTAGTATCCAGTAAGATGGAAAGCAATTCAAAACTAAAGAGGCAAGAACAAATTACAGTTAAGACCCCACTTAACGCTGTTCCGTTTAAAGCTGTTTCGATATACAGGTAGGTCTCGATTAGTCCGAATAATGGGTTCCATGAATTTCTCACAGTATTCGAATTTTCACTATCAGGTATTAACTATATGTAAAATATGGTAATTGGTTCTTGCTTTGTGAGATCCGGCCAATTAACTATATGTAAAATATGATAATTGGTTCTTGCTTTGTGAGATTCCTGTAACTATATGTAAAATATGGTAATTGGTTCTTGCTTTGTGAGATTCTGGTTATTAGCCAACCTCACAATGAATAACCCAATACAAATTGTTTAAGAAATATTTATTTTCATATTTTATATCGTTTTTCATCATCTAAATTAATAACTTACCAGGAATTGCGTCTCATACCATCATCAAAAGTGTTCTTCCTTTTATCCATTTCGATATTTTTTAAAAGAAAAAATTCTGTACTATACTGTATTATATGATAACAAAGCTGAATAATAGTAAATAGCTAATGCCAAAAAGCCCATCTTTCTGGTGTTTCACCCTTCAAAGCCAAGTGACTGTTCTTGGACTGCTCTTTGTCCAGTTTTACTAACTGAAAATTAACATTAATTTAATTGACATCATAAAAGGGGACAGACCTTTGTTAGTAAGACTGGTCTATACTTACAACTCGCATTAATTAAATATTTGCTTGCACTAAGTGAAAAACGGTATCATTTTTATAAGTCGCACTAATCGAATATCACATTATTCGAACTCGCACTAATCAAAAGCAAATAGTAAGCATTGCATTAAAAATGCTGTATAAGCATTTTTTTCAAATTCTATATTTTTTATTGATTCACTTTGGTGCAGTTTTTAATTGGTTATTTTGATATTAATGATTATTTATATTTATAATAATTTTTGCCCTGTTAAATATAAAACAATAGAGATGAAAAGGTGTTTTTGTCCTATATTCAAATTTTCAGTGCTGATTCCCCCTTTATCTGAGAAGTTGGCACCTATGAGAATAACATTGTTGACTATCAGTAAGACACTAATATAACAGTTATTGTTTTTCTTTGAGAAATTCTTATGCTAATAATTCAATTTTATTTGCTTTATAAAAAAATTTGATCCATTCACAGAAATTGTTTTATAAACCTGAACAATTTTTAATTAAAAAAAAATTATAAACATGCAATTTTCATATACATACTTTCATAAGTGCTTGTAGTAAATGCAAATGACTATTAGTTTTATTTCAGACTGCCAACAGCTATTTTTTATTCTCATTTACTTTTTGATATTTCAATAATGAGTATATTACAGACAAAACAATCATCCATTTTCACATAATCTTAACTACAGCTATACTAAACATAAATTATCTTCACAATGAATGCACTTTTTTGACAACTTTGACTATTAAATAACAAGCGAATCATTATCTATTTTTCGGAAACTTTCACTTATTAACAGAAGAAATGAATTAAAAATCCTAACTGATGTATTTTCATAAAATAGCCGTTAGTACACGTAGAAAACACACATTGACAAGGTAAGATATATTTGGTTTAGCATTTTTGTTTTTCTTAAATTAATAACATTCCAAACTTGTCATTTCCAGTATAGATCTCAAAATCTTCAATAAAAGATATTTGCTAAATTTTACTATCAAAATCAGAAACATTAAAAATACGTCTTGCCAAAAGGAGGTGCTGAAGTTTCTAAATAAAAAAATGTATCTCTGTATGCCTTTTCATTTTCTTCTGTGCCATATTAAGTTTATGGTTCCCCATTAAGACACAGTATTTTTAAGATATTATATAGAAATTTAGAATCTTTGCCTATATGACATGCACAGAATGATTTGTTGCCATTTACAGCTTTTATTTATTATATGCTGATGACTGGAATATATAATAATAATAATAATAATAATAATAATAATAATAATAATAATAAATAATAAATAATAATGACTAAAGTGAGACATGCACTCTGAAAGATTAAGAACAATATGTAAACATTTGGCATGCTAGAAAATTTACACATAATTCTACATTTTTACAAGAGAAATCCATCACTTTTCCTGTTGCATGACAAAAATTGCAGTTCAATAATATTGCTATATTATTAAGTTCAAAATTCAAGATATACAGTACAAAAAATTATTGCATCATCATTTCATAAGTAGCATATTCAGCTATCTAGCCATCACATATGGAAAATTGTAGTACTGGTGATGTTCAACAATAGCAAGCAATGCAAATGATAAAAAATATTTAATGTATCACTTAATACATCACAAATGGATATGCATTAGTGAATTACAGTTATGAGTCAAATGGCCTGTTACTCCAAACAATATTGTAACAATTTTAAAATGAATCAAAATAAGCTAATTAAATGGTTTTGCAATCAGAAAACAATACATCCTTAGTATTTATCTAGTTTACAGTTCTGATGCAATAATTTGTGTATATTTCTAAATTCTGATAAACTTATAGGGTGATCCAGAAACTTTTCCCCATTATTGCATAATTTTCAACTTGAACATATTTTAATTTAGTTTGTATACAAAAAAATGTGAAACACTAAAAATAGCTTACATATATTTGAATTTGCATGGTTGAAACATGTATGCGCACATGGTTGGTCATGTACAGTCTGTTTAATAAAGGTGTAGATAATATAAGAAACAGTTCGGCTTTTGTGCAATACATAAAAACAGATGGATTCATCAGCTCAGGAGTTGATCATCATTCAATGCAAATCAGTAAAGTCCATGTAGTCAGATGCTACATTGGGGAGAGGAAGGTATACTAAATTGGCTTTAGATTTCTCAGTCTAAAAGACTATTTCATTTTATATCATTAACTTTTAAGCTTTATTAACACATTAGATAGCTTAACAAATAATAATAAAATTAATTAGAGCCATAAAATTACTGGCATTATCTGAATTATCAAGCTATAAGAAGGATTCTTCAAGTGAGCAGAGATAAGTTAGCATTCAAACATGCCACCTGCCATATCTAAAAACATTAGAGAATTAATCCTTTATCACAGGGAAAATGGGATATCTGTAAAAGATATTGGAAATATACTTTAAATAAGCCCAAAAACAATTTATAAATTATTACAGCAATTTCAAGAGAGAGGAACCATATCGCCTAAAAAAAATCGCCTGGGCGTCCACGTCTAACTATAAGTGATGAAGATGCAGAAATAATTCGTCTAAGCAAAGAAGATCCGTTCCGATTTGCCAAGTCTATTTTGACGGAATTTTCAATCCCATTTAAACATTTTAAATTTTATCTATTATATAATATGCATATAGTAAGAAACACATCTGAAAATTAACTAACGTTAAATATTCAAGAGTTTAAACTTCTTATTTTATAAGTAAATTTTCAAATAAAATTTACTGCTTATAAGATGAACTTAATCATTTATTAATATAAAAAAATCACTTCACAAATACGGAATTATTATTTAATAGCGGGTAACCTATAAACATTTTATTTAATTAGAAAATATTAATAAAAGTTAACCTTAATTAAATTTATACGATTTACTAAATTGTAAGGAGGTTTTTTCGTGTTTTATAAAAATTAAAGCGATTAAAAAATACAGCAACAAATGTGTCAGGAATTAATCATGTCACCTACGTCATCGAAATTCTCCCCCTCTACGCAATCTACCACATCCCTGTTTATACGGCAACAAGAACAGTCCATTTCATTACAGGCAGCCTTTGCTGTGAATTTCCAGACATTGTAAGTGATCTACTTCCTGTCATTGCTGTTCCTACGGACTATGTCTACCCATTTATTAAATGAACTGTACATTTAATGATAAAAGTTATATGAATAAGAAGCTGATTTCTATACACAATATATATTATAAAACATTCTTACCTCACCAATACTAATTTCAGCTTCTGTATATTGCAAGCCTTTCTGAATAATTGATAAGAGAGCTGCTGGTGGAACAAGAGCACCATTAATATTTGACTGACTGATGTGACTTTCTATACCAAATGTATATGCCGAATGTGAGAAACCTATAATAATAATACATTATTATTATTATATAAATTATAATTCAATCAGTTTTTATGTAGAAATAAATCATTTATTAAAATCTATGATAAAAAATTAATAAAAATACAATTATTATTTATTTAAATATTTTTTTCAAATAAGCATTACTATAAAGACATAAAAAGCTGTCCAAACAATCTTAATGACATCATTTTAAAAGACAACTAAAAATTAAAGAATGATAGCTGTAAACACAAGTACATGATTTTCTGTTGCTAATTTTCCTAATTTTTCTCATTTTGTTTTGAATTTATTAGCATTATTTTTTCATCTCTTCTTTTAACAAAAATATTAATGTGAATATATAATGATAACTATTTTTTAAAATTATATTTGAAAACATTTTAACAAATTTATTAAATCTGTAGAAACAAAGTATAGTTACAAAAATTATTAATACGATTTTATATTCTAATAACATCATTAGAATATTAATTCACAAACAGGTAAAATATTTTCATGTTTATCATATCTTAAATTTTTTATAAAGAATAACTGATTATTACATTATACATAATGGAAACAAAATATTGTAAAATTTAGATTAATTTAACACTAATTTTGAAATTGATATAGCTAAATCCTTGAATTGTCATCATGATGCAATTGGTATAATTTGTAAGTGATCAATACAATTCATGTGTATAATGAATCCAAAATCCTACATCTGATTCTTTAAATTTATATTTGTTATATGTTTATTATTATGCTCTATTGTGCTGTAATGAATAATAATAATGGTGAGCAATCAATAGATGTAAGATACAATTATTACTAGTTATGTCATAACTAGTTCTAAGATTGGCAATCTTACACAAAATGAAGTACAATAAATTGAAATAGATTTTCTCAAAAATGCAATGCTAAATAGGAATAATAAATTTTAATCAAGAAAAACAGAAACATATCTAGTACTTATGAAAAATTTAAATCTGACAAATCAATCATCAATTTACAGTCTCCTTGAACTGAACCAACTCATCTAGATAGTCTCCTATGTTGAATAATATCTGAGTCCAAGTACCACAATCTATTTTGTAATAGATTGTGTCATCCATTTCTCAGGTTCAGGTTCCTTAGATTCTGTAAACATGCTTTGCTTCTGAATTTCAATAAGATTATCAATGCATAAGGCTGCTGATCACAGAAGTTCAGCAATGATTTCCAAATCAAGTTTTGTTGCCATTATGTCTAGCAACAGGATCAATTTCAGAAATGGCTTCTATATCCTGAATATTCAAAGAAAGGTCCACCTTACTTTCAGATGCCTTTCACTATTTTGTCAGTAACTTTTGTCCACAAGTCTTTTATAATACTTATTGCATCCTTCCAGTCCTTCAATTTCTTATTGAAGGATTGGAAGGACGCAATAAGTATTATAAAAGACTCGTGGACAAAAGTTCCTTTTTTTATTTTTATTTGCATTCCATCCAATTAGATATTAAGTAGTAGGACATTCCAATGCTCACTATAGGCTGCCAATACCCACAGAAATTCTTTTTGTTTATGCTGCTTTCCAATCAGATCACTAGAATAGCTTCTTTAATTAATGAAGCTAATCTAGTGCTCATTATGACCCACCCATGTAATGGGGTCAGACATCATGAATGATGGAGTTGAATGGACTAAATTCACTCTCTTCCTGAAAAAAATTTGGAGGCATGGGGCTTGGAATTAAACTTTCAGACCGTAAGTCCTTACTCTTATCAGCAGCCAATATTAATAAATTTGATTTAGGGCAAACAATATAACTCAAAGTAAAGTAAATAGAGGATGTAATATAATTCAGCATTTAGTAATTCCTGCAATCATTTTTTATGCAACAAACATTACATTATTATTATATTATTTAGACAAATTTTGGATATGAATAATCTAATTTAAAAGATCAAGAATAGAGAAATATAAAACAAACCCCTTTTTTCTTTCAGTTTGACTTTCAAAAAAATATTTTTTAACAAATATTGTACTAAATATAAATAAATATTCTTTAAAACTGTTAACAATGAAGTTTATTTATAAATTTGCAAAGCATATTGTAATTGCATTCAGTTATTTTTTTAATATTTTTTCAGTTACAGTTTCATTACTAATTAAAACAAAAATCAAATAATTTTTGTTATAATTGAAATAAACTTACAAAATATCAAAATTTAAATTATACATATAATTACTATATTTAGACCGAAAATGTATCCCTTATACAATTTTTGCTCAAGATTTCAAAAAGGAAATTAAAAATTACAAAGATTTGTTGTATTTTCTTATTTTGATTTTTATCAAAGTGTATAGCCACTATTAATATAAGAAACTTTAAAGGAAAATTTTCCACCATTTTGAGTCGCTATGAAACATTACTCAAATAGTGAGATGAAAGATAAGAGAAGTAAAACCAAAATCAAAATACAAACTTTCACAGCAACAGAAACAAAGATGTAGCCACTTAATACAAGATTGATGAAAATACAGATCAATGTCCTCATTCAATGATTCTTCTTTGTATTTTATTTTTTATAGGTGATTGTGTAGTGTATTTATACTAAAAGTCAATAAAAAATATTATTATGCATTACGTAAACAATGGAAATTTTTACTTATTAGTATTTTATAAACTAGCACTAAATTAAGCAGCAATAGTTTGTTTCACTAAAACAAAAATGCACTTTATTCCAATATAATGTTTTCAGTACTTCTCTACCCTCCTCAGTACATTAAGAACTATTAAATCAGCATATTTTACAAAGAATATTTATCTATTCTAGAACAAACATTTCGAATTATAAAATTATGGACAATAATAGTAAAAGAATAAAAAGTTTATTTTAAAAACTTTTTTATAAATTTAAACTAAAAATAATTTGCAGATTGCACACTATGTGTTACTATGGTTACTAAAATTAGTAGAATGCTTATTATTAATGTTTATGTTTTTAGTGATTCTGAAACTTTATTTAGCACTTTAAAGCTCAAAAATCTTTTACTGCTAGGTGCCATGTTTTCAACACTCTTTCTGCTGGTTGTTCATTAATAATGTTGCCCTGCTTCATTCGTCTCAGTATCTCGATTGTTTCATATGTGAGAAATCAATAAACATAGACAAAAGCAAAAGGAAAGGTCTCAAAGTAGAAAATAGAAATTTTTATGCTACACTAAAAATTTGTTGTATGTCCAGGTAAATAAAGTATTTTCTTTGTAGTATAATAATTTAAACAAATAAAATTGTATTCATAAATATCGTTCAGTTTAAAATTGCTTTTTATGCTATCCTATGAGGAAAGTGGAGATGGTTCACAATAGAAAATGCATCATAAATCCACACAGTGATTAGTTACGTTAGAACAGTAGATAGCAAATTTTTGATAAAGAAGATTGTTGTATAAGTTACTTTTAAATTGAGTTCAAATATCTGAGTTTCTACTTTTTATTATCTTTTTTTATATTTGAACTAATGGAATAATTTTATATTTTATTAAAAAGTTCATATAATTTCCTCTTTTTACACAGGTTATCAAAAATAAAAAAAAGAGAGAAATTAAGAAAGAGTATTAGCACATAAAAATGCATGCATAAAATCATTCATAAGCAGAAAGTCTTATTTTCTATTCATGTAACTAAAAATAACAAGAAAAAAGCATTTTAGCAGAAAACAAAATTAAAAAGAATCATCTTCAGCTGTTAAACTCAAATTAATAAAAATAAAAGCCACATGAAGTGTGAATTAAACTATTTTCATGCAATTAAGATTGTTTCTGGTACCTAATTAAATTCTGTTTTGATTCAACATTGAATTTGCAGAACTTTAGTAAAATAATCTTATAGCTTTAAGTTGTTGCAATCAAGTTTATCAATAACACACAAACTGATGCGATCTCATTACCTGGAAATGGGCTTAATGCACAAAAATCACATGAATTTTTGTTATATTAGTTTGTGTGTAACAGATGAAAAGGTTTCAGAATGGATTGAAAAAAAATGTTTTATTATTTTATTTTTCTACTAAAAGTGATTTTTTTCTTGTCATTTTTCATGTATACTTGCTTGGATTATGTGATGTACAAGTGATGATCCAGAAAAATCTTTCAGTTTTCAGAACTTTTTGGATTTGGGATGAAGGATTGTGGACATCTAGTATTTTTATATTTTTTAAAAGTTTTTATAACAATTAAATATTTTTTATTTCAAAAACATTTTATAATATATATTTGAATTCAACTAATTGAAAATACTCAAAAACATTCTGAAATAAAATTAATTATACTATTATAATAATAATAATAATAATAATAATAATAATAACCCCTCCTGAATCGTGCTAAGCTGCCTCAAAGTGGCCAAGGGGTGTACATGGGCGGAATAGGCGATGCAAGCCTGAAATTTTATTTCTTGTAGGGTCATCCTGAGCTAGAAGGCTATTCCATCTATGCTCAACTAATGCTAGCAGGTATCCCCATCTCGGTGGTGATTTTCTAGTTTACAATGATACAAAGCAGAAAATGAAAGCACTGTTTTGTTCGTATGCAAAACACCACCAAAGTGGCACAAAGCAGAAAACGAAAGCATACCTGTTTTTTCTAGTTTACTATGATACAAAGCAGAAAACGAAAGCACATCAGCTCTGACGGTCCGCGTCTGTGAGTTAGGCAGAGGCTCACATTCGGAAAGTTTACTGTAGTCTCCCTTCCGCGTCTGTGAGTTAGGCAGAGGCTCACATTCAGAAAGTTTACTACTAGTCTCCCTTGGCCACTGGTGGCGAATGCAGCACCAACCCAAGCCTGGCTATTGCAATACACATACCCAAGTAGGAAATGGGTCACCACATCAGAGCCCAACCAGCCAAAGTGTTTCCCTGGAAACTCAGCCAGAGACCACCAAGGCTGGAAAACCATGCCAATGCATGAAATGGTCAACTGACATGAATGAATTCATCAAGTGTACATACTACACAATTACAAAATTAGAAACTAACACTACAGGGTACAGAAGGGAACTCTATGACAAATTCACTAGCAGATACCCAAACATTACAATTACAGAACAACGCAAAGCAGATCAAAGAAGAACCATCATCCAGAGAAACCTCATACCACACAACATATTTAATAAATACATAAATATTTCCAATAAAATCCATTTATTTAATGGAAATTTAAAAATATTAAAATTTTGTTTATTTCTGTAGAAAAATTCATATATATATATACATACATATATATTTATCAATTTATTCTGAAAATATTCTATTCTGTTTGAAATTTATATTAAGATGATTGATCGATTTTTATGTACATAAAGGAAAATTGTATTTTTAAAAGTAAATAATAGATATATCGAATTTTGTATTCGAATCTTAAATTATTATTTGATTAATGGAAAAATCTTGTTATCACACTGTTGTTCGCAGATACAATTTTTCGCATCATACACTTAATTTTCATTCATTTTTATGTCATGTTTATCATAGTTAATTTTTACTGTTGGCGAGGGTATTTATCTTTAAAGTGTTTATTTATAACTCTCAATCGAGATATCTAACTCCTCCTTTTAGTATTCATTTTATATATATATATTTGATTATGACAGAATAGAAAGAATTATAACTTTGTTTACTCTCCACTTGATTTTTTACGGAGACTATTTAAGTCTCCGTAAAATACACTTTAATTTTAAAAGCTAAAAATGTTTCATGTATATTTACATATTCAAAATTTTGAATTTATTATTATTATTATTGTTAAGTCTAAAAATGTTTCATGTATATTTACATATTCAAAATTTTGAATTTATTATTATTATTATTATTGTTAAGCTCTTTAAAATACGATTATTCTTTCATTTTGTAAGATTAAAAGCGTTTACTTCACAAAATTTCCTTTACATTATTTAATATTTGATATATTTCACGAATATTAATAAATAAGTTTATTTTAAAATGAAAGCTTAATTCTAAAAATAACAGATAATGAAGAACAAAGTGAAAAGTTGAAGCGAAAACTAATAATGCTTTAAACAGTATTTGTCGTTAAACATTAAATTTTGTCAGATGGAAGTCTAAGATGATAAAAATCAACACGGACTTTTCTAACTCAATTTATACTGATTTTAATAAATTAAGCTACTTTTAAGTCACTAGGTTGCTATTCAAATTCGACAAGACTGACCTGAATAAGTAATGATTTGTCAGCATAATGTTTACAACTGCACCACCTGCTTAGCAGCAAGTAACCTAGTGAAACAATTTGCAACTCGCCACAGAATCATAAGCCAAGATAAACGAGTCTTTTCATCAGATAGTTTTCATTTTATAATTTGCGGATAAGTATGAGCTCTAAAATTTGTTAAAAGTTAGTCTCTTGTGCCATTACGACCGCTCAAATAGGGAAATAACGAAGACTTACTAAAATTTTTAGTTGAAATTCATCATTTCGTCTATTAATAACACGTAGATGTTTTCTTGCTTACTTTTAATTATAAATATATCCTTTTATCTGTAACCATTATTATATTTTAGCAAAAATATAAATCAAGTTTTTACCAATAGAATTCAGTGTCATAACAATATTTTTTTTTACTAAAAAAGCCATTTATATAAATGATGACATATTTCATATGACAGTTTCAAATATATATTGATAAAATTTTTAAAATTTTAAACTCTTATATAATAAGGAATAACGTGGAAACTTCAAACTCAATATGCTTTAAATACGTATCTTGGATAAAAAGGAACGACCGATTAAAATTGAAGGAGTATTTTTCTATTGAGATATTCTATAGAGATCTAATAGTCAGAAAGACGTTAAAAGTAATTACATAAAGACCATTTTTATAAGATATAGAGTATCTGAAATCTTTCAAAAGAATATAATGTCATTTATGCGACAAATAGTTTCAGAGCTGTTACCATTTAAAATTTTTGAATAGCCCATTATTCATTTTTTCCGAATGTCCGCCATTTTGTAACGAAGTCATTCAGCATCATCAAAATTAATAAGTATTTTCTTGCATGTACTCTGCGATTTTTAGTTCTTTTGTGGATGAAGAAAATAATAAATGTACAAAGTGAGTATGTGAAGCCGTTTTTTTTTCGATGTACTCTGCGATTTTTAGTTCTTTTGTGGATGAAGAAAATAATAAATGTACAAAGTGAATATGTGAAGCCATTTTTTTTCATAAAAAATGGTTTATAAACTAACAATAGAAATATATTAAGTAACAGGAATATAAACAGGAATTGGAAATAAAGCGAGTTTATTAACAATATACAAGCGTTTATTAAAAACACTCAAGAATTTATTTAAAAAAAGAAAAACAAGAGATAATTATTTAAGTATATTTGATATACTAAAAGAAAATTTGAATTATAATTATCTGAACATAATTAACTTCATTACTCATTACGAGTGTAAATTTTATTATTTGAACGCATCATTTTTTCTATTAATTATATTTATCTTTAGAAAAAAATTTTCTTCTCCTTCTTATTATTATTTTTAATAGCATTTTATTCCAAAAAATGAATATATTTAGTAAAGATATTGATACAAATGTGAAATTTTCACTTATATTTTACACATATTTTATTCTTAATTATAGGCTTATATCTGCTGGTTTGATTATACTTGCTGAACCTACTAAAATGTTTATAATAAAATAACTATTTAAATTTGTTATGTTATCAAATTATATGTTATAAAATATTCACACTTGAAATATTATAATCTTTCACTGTGAAAATTCTTAATGCTTTTTTCCTCTTAAACACAGCGAATACGGTTTTATAATAAAAGAGTTTCAATATATCACCGTTACTTCTTTAGTCAACATTAGAACATTATTTAAATCAAGCATTTTGGAAGCAAATACCTAAAATGAAATTCATTAACATAAATAGTAAATGATCACATGGCTGATGTAGCACAGGCTCGTTTGCCTAATGTGAAAGAATAGCAGCTTCTCCGAATATCCTTGCAGGATAGTGCAAGTCGGAATTGGTCGATTATGTTTGCAAATTACAAGGCAAACTGTGCGTAATGGAGGAATCTTGCAATATACAGTACGCATTACATTTGATCTTTCCACACAATGCTTCATTCACTGAATAAAACAATTATATACATACAATAATACGTAAATAAATCATTTTTTGCAATTTCACTATTTTATTCTTATCATTTTGATATTTATTTTTTATTTTAAATAAAGCTGTATTGCAAGAGTGTTTATTGCTATTTTTTATATATATTTTGTATTTGTTGTAGGTTTTATTTTTTGTTATTTTCTATTTAAAAGTATGTTAATAAAACGTTTAGACAGGAATTTTTTGTTTTTCACATGTTTGAGCTGTCAGATTATTTGATTAATTATATATAAGCTCTGTAAACACTTGATGAACACTTTTCAAAATTTATACTGTATATTATGTAATCAACTAAGCAAAAAAAATGAAGTGAAATTATCAAGGAAATGATTACCAATATATATCAATGGAAATGATTTGCCCTTAATGTTGCCAATTCTAGTTTATGGAAAATCACAAAGTACTAGAGCAATAATAAGAAAATTCTTATATAAAACAAAAAAAAAATTAAAAATTATTTTTTTCAATAAAGGGATTTATAAAGTCACTAAATCTTTATATTAGCAATTTTAAACTATATTTTTCATCATAAAAAAAACATTAAAAATCACCAATAGTAAGATTGTATCATTCATAAGGCAAGACCAGGGCAAGATGTGTGGTGAAACCACCTAAAGGAGCTGCAAAGTTTTGAAAAGCAATCATATTTGTCTGTATGAATTTATTAAATCAAAAACTTACATTGATCTAATATTATTAATTAAAAAAGTACACAAATCAGATTTTTCCACTTAAATCGAATATGCATTATTTTAAATGGAGAAAAAGTGTTTATCTTTGAATTTTCTCATTTTTTGCCTAAATTTCAGTGAAAATGAAACCATAAATGAACAGTTAACAAATAATAATATATATTTTTGTGAAGAAGTTAACTCTGACCTGTCCTGTTTTATTTTATTGTGCTCTTTCATTATTTGTTATTTTCAATATTATCTAACATATTATATTTTAGTTTACAAGTTGACTTCCACATTCTCCATCTCAGTATTTAGCCATCACGTGTTACAGACGGATATCCATCTTCCAGACGAGCTTTCCCAGCTAATAACATCATCTAAATCTAAATAAGTTTTACCATTGAGCCGATATGAGAATATAAGAATGATCTCTTATCGATGTTTTGTTCGGAATATAATAAAATTGCAAAGAGGATGACATGAATTGATTACTCTGTAAGCTAATAAAGTTGATATTGTTACGCGAACTTATGCAAATGAGCAAAGCGCGGGATTGTAAGTCACTTTATATAAAAACAGAAGTAATCAGCGACATGGTGAGGTGTTGGTTCTAAAGTGAAATTGGCTGAGTGAAATTCGAATTCTTGTAAAGATCTACGATTGTTTGAAGTTTTGTTTTGGTAGTGGAGGTCTTAGAAGTTAAGTAGTATTTAAGGTTTATTCCTTGTGAATAATTGAATTTTTGGATATTTGAATTGGATTAAATAAGTTTCATTGTTTATTTGATTGTGGCTTTATTCTTGTTTAAATAAAACTTTACTAACACTTTTGTAAGTGTTTTGAGTCTAATAAATTTATATATTTTTTTATTTAACTAGTTGTGAGAATTTATTCAGTTTATTAGTATAAGATTCTAATATCATTTGTTGTTTTCAATGTAATATGTATTCATTACTTCTAGTTGTAAGTTTCCAATTGTTTTGTTTTTGCCGGTTAAATGTCAAGATTTGATTTAGATTGTTTTGGATTTAATTATATTTAATTTAGACTGTAGTAAAAGACCTGAGCTCAGGCTGAACTCTGGATTTGCAGAGGAGTCAAAACCGTTAGGTTTAGGTTATAATTAATATTATTGGTATTTGTTTGAAATCGCGAATTTGCATTTTAATAGATTTAACCAATATTTCTATATTATCTGCATTATTATTTTAGTTTTCAATACTGTGTGAATAAACATTTTATAACCACTGGTCATATCATTTTTGTGTCTATATCGTTTGATTTTTCCATTGTATATATTGTAGTTTAGTTTTAATTTAGTAATATAGTACAATAGTATTGTACTACAATATTTTAATTTAATAGTACAATAGTTGTATTTAATCTTTTTATTAAAGTTATTCAAAATTTTTTGTAACTAAAAATATTTTGGTATAAATACTAAATTTTTAATAACTTTAACAAAATATAGCTAATTGATTTTATTTACATTCATTTCCTATGTTGTTTGACCTAGCTCTTATCTCTCACAATATTTTATGAAATTGTTTTTTTATCTAAAATTGTTCAATATCTATTGATAACTATGAGTCATAAACATAATGTAACACAACTGTAATTTTTAAAGTTTTCATTTGAAATTATTGAATATTTATCAACAACTGAATATATATTATTACATTTATAAATAATATAGATAATAATAAAACATGGACTTATTCAATCAAAAATTTTCAAACATGTTTCACTCATCCTAATATTTGACCAATTCACATCGTAGCAGTCAACCCTGGTTCTTCAGAAAAATGATCATACCGACAAAAAATTTTTTTTCAAAACCAGCAGTAAAAATTATAAACATCAAAATTCAACATTTTTCCTATCTAGGAACATGAGATTTGAATACCCATTGAAAAAGTATTAAGTTGATAAATTGTACATAGTAGTATAACAATAGTATAATAGTGACTATAATCCATTTAAAATGTTATGTTAAAAAAATTACTATTAAAAGTTATATTTCATAATTTATTGTTTCCAAACTAGTGATATATGGCACAAATGTATGTTGATATCTATATACACTAGGTCGTTGACTTACAAGTATGCAATTAATTTATCAGAAAATTTCCACATAAATTTAAAACTGCATAAGTTCAACAATGCTTAAATTTGATGTATATGAAAGTGCATTAGAAAACAGATTGACTAAATGAAATTTATAAGCATACTTTAAACATAAGTAAATTTAAGGCCATTATTTTTGTGAAAAAGTAAATTATTTAATGAATTTTTCATTGGTATTTTATGGAAAATCAATAAAAATTAAAATATGTATGCATCTACATATCTCTGAAATTGCATAAGTTGCATAAAGTCTACCATAATCTGTTTGTTACAAATTCACTTTCAGAAAAAGAATGGAACTTTTTGATTGAAAAAATTTTTTCATATAGTAATGATTTCTTTAAAATCATAAACATTTGATATATTTTGTGGTGGTGATTTCAGGAACTGTAAGAAGATTTTTAGAAAATTATGAAGATAGTATTGACATTATTGTGTTTACAGTTGAAGATGTAGATATAGGAATATATGAATTATTATTACCACTCTATTTTCCAAGAAGTAAACACGAAGAAGAATATGGGCTTTATTATCTACCTCCAGATATTGGTGGGAAAAATGGTGAACCTTATATTCCTGAACGCCAGATACGCATTGTGGATAAGCCAATATCAAGCAATACAGGTATGAATAATATATCTTAAAGATATTTAATTTAAATATGTAAAATATTAAATTATTATTGTATTTTAGATTTAGAAGAAAGTGTTGATTTAGCTGCTCAGCTTGACAGTTCTGTATCAGTTGGCCGTACAGCTTTTGCAAAAATGCATGGAGATTTAGATAAACGTCGAGGGAGTCAGCATCGAAATAGTTTAACTTCTGATACATTAACTTGGGAAGTACAAAAGAAAAACAAGTAAATCAATCAAATTTTAAAATAATTGAAAATTGAATAATTTAATAAGTAAAGTTATTAATAATAATATATTTAGGTATGAAAGACTTCTGAGAAAGGCTAGATTTGAAGACTTGCGATCAATTGCAAATTTAAAATGTTTATATCAAAGTGGAGAGGATAAATTTGGTAGACCTGTCATTGTCTTCATTGGTCAAAGATTTAAAGCTTGTCAGATTGATTTAGAAAAGGTAAACAATTAAGAATTTATAACTTATATATAAAAAAAAATTGCAATTGTTAATTTTGTTTTCTACAGATTTGGTGCCACAGATTGAAATATATATTGTACTTAAATTTTATTATTATAATAGAAAAATTTGTAAAAATATGAAATCAGAAGAATACAATCCAATTTGTATATAAACATAATAATTAAACAGAAACAATAAGTATAAAGGTTATAATTAGAAAATAATATTTTCTGTATGATGATTGCTGTGGTTCAAGTTTAAGAATTTTAACTTTTACATAAAATGTTAAATATTATAGCAATGTATTTTTTTGTAATATAATTGTTTTATAATCATTTATGAACACATTTCTATTATTTCATTTAAAAATTTATTCTTATTAATTAACAACATTATTAGAAAAAATTAAATATTTTCACATCAAAAATGATTTTAGTAATTATATTGCCTTAACTATTTTAATAGTTTACTTTCATTGCATGTATTATATTAAAAATTATTTTTATTGTTAATATTAATAAAATTTAATATCCTTTTTTTTTTTTTTTTGTATAAATGGAGTTAATTTAATTTTGAAATAATTATAATAAAACTGATTAATACAAATTCGGATATTTTATACTTAATTCGAATAATTTTTATATACAGTAATTTAAATAAAATTTTCAAACAAGCAAATGGATAGCGTGTAATGCAGTAATGTCTAAAAATAGGATTTTATAAAAATTTAAAATAGTCTTCGATTGAATATAATAACTACTCAGAAAGTTAAAATATTCTAAATTATTTAAATTATTTAATTTAGTTCATGAGATTGACTTGACATAAATTAATATATCCTATCTGTTATTTTATATTCTTTAAATTACATCTACATTCCATTAAGGTTTGACTCGATAAGACTGTTAACAGTATCGTGTCTACGATGGTAGTATTTGAAACGAATTTCTTCCTTCAAAAATCGGTATTTTTCTTTCTAAATATTAAAAATTTCTGTATTTAAAATGCTATCATAAAAAAGGAGATAAAAACTAGTTAATTTTCTCTATGTCAAGAAAACTAGCTCTGATTAAATGCTGGAACCGAAGTTCCCCATTTCTCTTGATACGTGATGAGAAGTAAAAATAAAATACACGATTTTAATTTACCGAAAGTATAACATATGAATAAAGGTAGAGGCAATTTTCACTTTAATGAATAAAAAGCGATAGAAAATGAGCCTGTTTAAACAGCAGATTCAGTAACTGATCGTAACTGAAACTTTAATTTGCATTTTGAAGAGATTTCTAGAACCAAAACTTTCATTATTTAAATATATGCGGCTAATATAAATGAAAATTTGACACTTAACTCAGCATGTTTTCGATGCTGATTTTCTTTAACAATAATAAATTATGGTGACAATTCTAGGTATGTATGTGTGTGCGCTATCTAAATACAAGACCATTAATAAAAATCCTTTAATAGTCTAAATAGCACGCTAGATATCCTTAATGGAAGATCAATATCAAGTAAGAGAGATGAAGAGCAAAAGAGTCACCCCACACAGAATTGATAACGATACATTGTAAATATGATTTAAAATAAGGTAGAAAAGTTTCAATGTGACACGAATTTCAAAATATATTTCTCCCCTTTCTTATACTATAAAAGAATGCAGGATAAATCATATTTTGCGTAAAAAAAGTGCAAGTCCTATTGAAAGTATGAAAAACAAGAATAATTTTTCTCTCGTTTAGAAATACTGTTATGTAATTAAGTGAAGCAACAGAAATGTATCTACTATAGATAAGATAAAAGTATTTAAATTAATGTCAGGAAGTCTTTTATAAATGGAAACACTATAGAATTAAACATAGAATCAATAATACAATATATCCCGATCAGATTACATATACTATAAATCATAATATTAACCATACTTTTTTCCCAATTTTTCTATTATATAAACCCTAATTATTGCTACAAAAATATTTTTGTATATAATTTGAATAGTTATTCAAGTTTATACTCACAAAAAACCTCCATGATAGCGGAAATATTTATGTCATTCAACTCAAAGACATATTGGTCTTTCACCTGCCGTTTCCTGGATACAGCATACACTCAATAAGTAAAACATCCCTTGAATTTTTGTGTTTATAAAGGGACAATGTATTCTCCTCGAGTTTCATGTACAAATATTGTATAAATCAGAGATTAGCTAGTATGCTTTTAGAATAATAGATTATTCAGATGCTGCTGCCTCTTTGTTTCAAAACAATTACGTTTATATCAATATTCTATCATAGTTAATCTAAGATTTTCTTTTGCTAAATACAGTTCGCAAATTTAACTATAAGTGCATTGTTTGATGCATTCAATTCATTTTAGTAGTAGTCTATTATATATGCATGTCGATAACATGATAAGGATCTCTTAAATAGCATATCATATCTACTGACAACACGATAAAATCTCTTTTGTAACTGGCTAATGTGTAAAAATTAAATGGAAAAATTTCCTTGCGCGATATATTTAAATACCTTACTATGCATTCAAGCATAGTAAACAATATAAAGCTTCAATATTTTGTATTTAAACTTTATTTCTTTTAATTTTTTTCAACTTACAAATTCGTCTTCGTTCAAATCATCACAGATTCACTTTATACCTTACTTAAAATTATTGACTTCATAAATAATATTTTTATATATTTTTGTATATATTCTGGTTTTTAAACTTAAATATCCAAAAAGCAACATTAACTTCCGCAAAATATGTGATATCGCATCAATACTATAGAGACCTATTGTTTGAGATTCATATTGATTCATGAGGATTAGGCATTCTATTTTCGTGCCAATCTTCGAAAGATAGGCATAAAATTTTTACTCGATATCTTAGTTGTTAAGATATCTATCCACCAAAAATCTTATCTGCAATGCCAAAAAAAGAAACAACAAAAAGCGTGTCGAACAAACAATTTTCAAAATAGATAAGAGAAACAAAGTCAAGCTCAAGTTAATGTTTATCAGAAAAAAATTCAAAATAATCATTCGATTCGATTAAGTACGAATTTTATAGTTTCTATAATTTCATTGCGATGATAAATTATCATAACATATAATCATAGAAATTAAAAGTATCGATTATTCCATAAATAAAGCACTTTACATCAAATTAAAACGAAATATTTTTATTGATAAATATAATCTTTAAATAAAATATTTAAATTAGGTATTTTAACATTATGTTTGTTTAATATCGTGCAAATTTTGTGCGGATTTAAATAGATATGTAATTTAAAAAATTTTTAGATGATATTACCAAGAATAAATATAGGTATCTAATACGTTTCAAGAGAAAGATTATATTTATCAATCACGCTCGAATACAACTACATTATGAATTAGTTACGGAAAATAAATAAATAATCTAAATTTTGAATATAAAAATTGAAAATTTTAAATTATTAAATAGAATTTATTCATCTACGTATCTGGAAGTATAAAAAAATTTGTTTATTTCTTCACCTAATGAATTTATCTATATTAAATGAGATAAAAATAACTTCGAAAGTTGCGATCATTATTTACTAACTCTTATTTAAAAATGAACTTTCTAATATAGAATTTGAACATTAAGTCCATTAAAAATTAATTTTTTGGACTATAAGTAGTACAATTATATTAATTTCTGATGAGATCCGATTTGATCTGTTCAAAAAATATAAAATCAGTAAAAAGAAGTATAAAATGAGTATTTCTTTATTTTCACTGATAATTTGATATAAAATTAAATTATTAAATTTAATTTATTATTAATTATTAAAGTTAAAATATCAATTCTTCAGAAAATAATCGTATCATTTGCATATAAAAAAAAATGCAAACGAAATATTTAATTTTTTTATTTAAAGCAGCCGAGAAAATAAAATATAATGAAACATCGAGGTATATAATGTTAAAGTAAAGCAAACATTGAAAGTCTGCTATGTATAAAACATACCTAACTGTTTTAAATATTTATAAAAAAGCAAATGTAAGACATTATAATCAACTTTTATATATATATTTTTTGACAATCGTCTACCTACGATAATTTTGTATAGATTACATTTTAAATATTAATTTCGCATATTAATCTTACGCGTTTAAATGTCTAGAATATTTTTAAAAAAATTTATTCTATGTTTAATCATGTTACAGTTTCCAAACATTATTAAATAAAAGATGCAGAAAAGATACAAGTATCTTCATTATACACGTATAAAAAAATAAAAATAATTATTTTTAAACAAGAATTTACTAGTCAACTTAATAGTATTACTTTCTAATTAACGAATTTTTTTTAAAATGTATGTTAACCGAGTTTTATATCGATTATGTTATTAAATAACAAGATGATGATAATTTTTTTTTAAATGTTTAATATTATCATATCTTAAAAACGAGTTATTATTATTTTTATTCCGCTTTATAATAGTTCTAAAAATAGAATTTTAATAAAATTTAAATATATAATTATTTTATAGACGAGAAAAAAATTCATAATAATAAAACGAATATTTAACTCGTCCGTTATAATATTGCAATGAAGAACAGTATGTGCAAATGAATGCAAGAGATGTGATTAAATATTTCATTCGCTGATTTAATAAAAATGAAAAGCGTACAAGGATAAATGATAAATTATAAAAATAAAATAATGATTTTTACGTCTTCTCATTATTCGTTTCACGATATTTTAATGAAAGATATCATATTTAAAATACTAATGAGACGTTTTGTTGTTTGGTAAATTATTGTCACTGAATTAGTGGTTTGTGACCTCTAACTTACAGCTGTAAACACCACCTGTTCTTCCTTTAACAGAAACATAAATGCTTAATGCTATTTTTAAACTACTGCACAGAAGAGAAAGGCTATTAAAATATAATATGCAATATATATGTCTATATTATTCTCGATAAATTAGCAATAATTATGTTAAAAAATGATGCTGATATTCAAATTTTATTGACAACATATTTCAACACGATTTCCACTATAATCTCTTTGTTATTTTTAAATATATATATCTGTATAAATATTTATTTATAGTTTAAATAGTAATTAGCTTACTTTATACGCTTATTATTAATATATTCGTATAACTTCCTGTATGGAATTTTGATTTATATTTAGAACGGTGGAAGTACAATTTAAATTATTTTAAAAATTAAGCTATTTTATATATAAAAAATAAATTTAAAAAAATAATTTTAACGATTGATATTTTATATATTTATCGTTGATAGAAAGCAGAAAACGAAAGAAAAAAATTCAAGATAATTCTGAAATGTTCTTCATTTTTTCTTATATTAAAGAAAAATAATATCATATTTAGTATTAAAATAAAAAGTTTAATTTTATAAATTAGCCATAAAATTATTTTAACAATAAGAAACGTACCAAGACAGACAATTTAAAAAAATATTATTAACAAAACAAATTACTTTCATTACTTTTTTATTTTTATCTTTAAAAGAGAATAACGTAGCATAATGCGCAAGTCTATATACCAGTAATGACTCTGTATGAAAGGGGGAGAAAAAATAAACAGATAAAACAACCATCAAATTCTAAATTTTACATATAATTTTAAAAATTTCAGTGATTCAACAGCTATTACTTAAAATTTAATGTAAAAAATAAAATTAAAGAAAGCAGTCATTATTAAACTTAAAATTTTTCATTGTTTCCTGAAAACTTTAGAACTTTATATAATAGGTAAATAAATAATATATATCTATATATATTAAGTAATAACAGAGATTAGTTATATCTTTAAAATTTTGATGGTATATTTTGTATCATAATGTACGAGACTATTTTAAAATAAAATCTCTCTATATTGAACGGATTAAGTTACAATTTTTGCTTTTAAAAAATTATCTTTTGGATTAACTATTTTAGAAGTTTATTTTTCTTAAATTAATCCCACACAAGGACATTTATCGATATTATTTGCAAACCAGATAATTTCTAAAACAATACACAGGACCAAATCAGGTAAAAATTACATTCTTTTCCTTATATTTAACAATAACATTATCCGATTGCAAAATATTATAATTGGAAATAATAAATTAAAAATGGCTTATATCTTTTATTATAATACATTTCATTCTTATAAATAAAAATATTAGATATAATTTATATATAAACTACTGTCGGTTATTACTGCAGATAAGTACCGGTTTCATTGTTCTGCTATTGAAATACTTCAACCTAATAATTGTAAGCTCGTCCTTGACTGAAATATCGTACTTCAGTCATTTCATCCGTTTATACTAAAACTCAACCGAGATATAAGAAAAATATTTATAAATATTTTTTAAACTACAATAAAGACGTACATTTATTTACTGTACTGTACTGGTTATCCTGAAGCGTTAAGTAATTTCGATCGAAGAATGAAATTGTTAAATGTAGGTCATCCGATACACTCATTCAGACACATAACATGGTCTCACTCCATATTACATCAAAGGAAACAAGGTCCATAAAGCAAAACTTAATAGTATCTTCTACGCTTATTACAACCTCGACGTAATTATAAAATGAATGCAATTCAACATTTACTACTTTAAATTACCATTTGATAAGTCGTTTGTAAAATATTTTAAATTATTACCTGTTAACTCTTTACCGAAATCGTATTTCGTTAACGATCGATAAAATGTTTATCTATAATACTTTTCCCTAAATACGTTCAATCGTAATATTGTTAACAGCCATTTTTAGGACACGTAGTAGCGGGGAAAAATAGCATCGGTACACATAAATTTTTAAATTTCTATTAGACTTCGGCATTTTATACCGATGGAATCCCGTTTTATAAGCAGATAATGATTTTATTATAAACGTTTCGTAGAGCAATAACAGCATTTATTCTGCTTTAAACGAGTTATCGTAGCTCTTGATAAAATTCAGCAGTCCGAGTTCGATGTTTTGATAAACTTCCATTTTAGAGTACTCAAAAATTCACAGGTTAGCCATTTTAAAAGTGTCGCTCTGAGCGAAACGTTAACATTAAAATATTTTATACATTAGCATTAATTAATTTTAAAAAATACGACATTTCGATTGCGTAGTATTTTAATTAGAATGCATTAAACAATTGCCAACTTTTATATCGTGCGTATACATAGCGAGAACAAACAGGAATAATTGCGAAGGCTGATAATTACACCTACGTAATTTTTTTTTTAATCGAAACTTTACATTAATATTTGTACATTATATACTTTGCGTGAATGATAAAACATTTGCAGCAGAACATGTGGGGTCAAGAAAACCGCTTTCCTCAAAGCAATTTCATGTAAGGTGCGAATCACGATTTATGCTGCAATAACCACGTTTTTTTCCCGAAACGTGATTTTAAAAGAAAAATCTACCTGTTTCTTTGAATCTTCAAAAATGTAATAAAAATAATAAAAAATATAGTATACTTACCTTAAAATAAATTTACAATTTAATATAGTCTACAAGCAAACATTTGTTTGCACTTCAAGGTAAAAGCTAAAAATTGAAAAGATTTTTACAAGGTGGAATTTTTTTTCTTACTTGATTGTTAACAATTAAATTACTAAAACAGAAAAATAGATGAGAATTAATTAGCTAAAGTTAAAGAATGCTTTTCTTTCTTTATTTACATTAATTCTATTTTTACACTGCAAGAGAATCGAAGACGTCAATGATTGTTAAATTTATCTGAATCTGAAACCTTTATGTATATCAGAATTGTAGATTAAGTAACAAATAATTGAATTTAATTAGTTATTTTAATATTTTAAATTTGAACAGTTGAGAATGTACTGTATTTAATATATATATATAATTGCTGCCTAACAATCTGAACGAATTTAGTATAATTATTTTATCGTCATGAAAAAGTATCTTTCTAATTAAAAGAGCGTAATTAGATTGCAGAAGAATTAAAAAACTCTGTAATTTCGAACAATTTTTTTGTGTACAATTATGAAAAATTATCTCAAAAATTAAGCTACGTAACAATTACTACATCAGATTAAGTGATATTTCATGCGATCTTTGTAATTAATTGTAGTACCGATAGTTGAACAGTGTAGATAAAAATGTCATTGGAAAACAATAGGGTAAAAATATTTTTAAACCTAAAATTGGTAGTTCTGTTTTAAACTGGTTTGATGTCAAAAATCTCACGAATTCGTCTTTTAATGACAGTACTCGTGTTACGTTAGATTTATTTCATTTATTGATTTATGAAAGCTGAGATGATACTTTTTGCTTTACTCCCACGCCACACTGAGTTTGCGTAATCTTTGCGAACATAACGCAAGCGCACTATTGACTACCGCAGTCCGTTTTCTTGAAAAAAAGAGTTTAAAAAGACAAGATACCGAAAAGATAAAAGTCCTACAACTAATCTAATGATGAAAAGAACCGACCGATCTATACGATATCTAATCTAAGAAAAATATATTTAACCTTTTGTCAATTGGCCGGATAAGTTTGATATCTTTAATAAGTTCAATCGACACAGGAATTGCGTCAGGAAATATTGATGACATTCATACAAATTCAACAAAAGTCGAATCTTTTTTCAAAACTACGTTTTCTAATTTTGGTACGGTATAGTGGAGATATTTTTGGAGACTTACACTACTTAAAAATAATTACAATTACTCACCTAGAGGTAGAATTATTGTCTAAACTTTGGTGCATTGTCAATCCCTTATGTACTTATTTTCCACCAGTCCAATGTCTTGGGTGGACCTGTAAGTGCAATTGAACTGTACTGTATGGCTCCTGTGCTCGTCGTGTAACCGCAAACAGCAGCAAAATACTGTTAATATTGTCTCCTTAAAAGCTTCTCTAAATTCGCGATTAAAGTAGGCGTATATGACGGGATTAAGCGAAGAATTAAAGTATCCTATCCAAAAGAGTACTTCGACGACAATGGGTGGGCAAGGGCAATCGTCACCGCACATTGATATAGAAACGTACCACAAGAAGAAAGGGAGCCAACATAGTATAAAACATCCCATGATGATTCCAAGTGTTTTTGCAGCTTTGTGTTCTCTCTTCATTTTGTTTATAGTTCTTTTTGTTGGTGTAGATTGGCCACTCTCTGGATCTTCAGCGTGAGAAGGTCGATGAGATGGAGGTTGTACCAGTTTTGTAGCAGAGTTATCAGTGCTGTTTCGTGCACCATTGTACCCTAAGTGAGGCGTCACTTGGGCTTTGAGCAACATCTTCTCCTGTCGAGTGGCCTCACTATATATCCTCCAGTAGGTGAATAACATGATGAAGCAAGGGATCCAAAAACTAATACTTGAAGAGATAATAGCGTAAGTTTTATTAACGACGAAATTACATTCGTGAGGATTACTTCTCAAGTGGTTTAGATGATCTTCTGTGGTATACCATCCCAGAAAGATTGGAATGAAAGAAATAAGACCGGATGACACCCATACACATGTTAACATGATGGCCACTGTTCTTCCAGTTATTTTTGTTGGGTACTCCAAGGGTTTAATGATGGCGTAATAACGATCCACGCTAATGCAACATAAGTGCATGATTGATGCGGTGGAGAAGAGGACATCGCAGGAATTCCAAAAGTCACATACGGTGGAGTTAAAAGGCCAATGGCCAAGAATTGCCATACTCGCGTTGAATGTCATGGCAAAAAGTGCAACTAGCATATCAGCAAATGCCAAAGATACGATAAAATAATTAGTAGTTATTCGAAGCTTATGATGTCTAAACACGCTAATGATCACTACCAAGTTGCCAAATACTGCACAGCAAACAATAAGACACATGGCAAAAGATTTGAAGACAACCTTGACTATCTCTTCCCAGTCATCAGTTTTGGCAGCCAGGGGTGGCTCGAGGGTGCTTATTCCAGCTACCGATTCGTTGTCTGTGGACTCTGTGTTGAAAATTGTCTCGGTCATCTTCTCTGCAATAACATCGATAAAACTGACAGCCCGACTGCAACTTCCAAACGCAACTTTCCTTCGCCAACCCTCTGACGAACTGACGCGACGACACGTGACATCGACCGGCAGCCGCTGCGGCAGCCCGAGATTCTCGCGAGATCCGGTCGATTCCAACTGCTTGAAGGGGAAATGGGGAAGTGGGGAGGGGAAGATAAGAGCAGCCGATTAAGGGGACCTGCAAAAGAAATTAAGCGAGGTGTAAGTTTAGTTCTCAGCAGGAAACTGCTTCAATTCTCTTTCCACCTCATACTTTTATCTACTTTTTTTCATTCAGAAAAAGTCAAAGTTTTTTCCGGTAGATTAACTACTATCGCTTTACATAGATTCGGACTTATTTTACGTATTTGGAATGGTTGTTAAAACAATGGGTTATTAATGTAGAGTTTGTTTTATTTCCGGAATCAAATTTTTTTTTTTAAGTTAACATTTTTAAGTATCGATTTTTTATATGAATTCTCAAATTATTCTTTAGTTTATCCTCCATTCTCAGTATATGAACAGAACATTAAAAAATGTCAAAACTCTAAACACACTATTTTCTTTCATTTTCTCGTATATGTCAAATTAATTCCTTTTATGCATTTTTAATGTATATAAGAGGATAGAGCCAACAAGTAACCTTTAAATCTCGTTAGTAACATTAAACGTCTCTTTTTGATGTTAATACAAAGGATAAAACCTCAAATGCTATTTCTTTAGTCATTAATTTCCGTAACTCATTACAAATAGGAAGTTTATATACATAAACATCTATTGAGAGGCTGTATTATTTTCTATTAATTTTTTTTATTTTAAATAATATTTATTAAATAAAAATTTAATAAAAATTATTTAAAGTAAAAAAACAATTTATAGAAAATAATAGAAGTATAATACGAATATTATTAAAAAAAATGTTTGTTACTTACATTTTTCTATTAAAAATAAAAACATAGACAGTATATGTAAATAAACACTCCTACGATTTGAGAAACAATGTTCATAAAATAATTTGTTTCTATTTGTGAAAGATATATTTATTGGATTTTATTTAAGAATGAGGAAAGCAGTAATTTTTTTCTCCTCATATAATATCATAATATCATAATTTTTTTCTCCTCATATCATATAATATCATAATATCATCATCAAATTGTAAATTTAGAATATAATAATTTTAAATGTCATTTGTGGTTGAAGTTTAGAAAATAAAATAATTTTGATAAAAAAAAGCACATAGCACCAAATAAAAGAATTCTAACCTGTACATTATTTTATTTTATTTCTTCCATGAATTGTTAGCGAGATTTTAAGATAAATATAAAAAATAAAAACCTTACAACCACATCCTTATACTACTATACAGTATTTAACAGCAACACACTTCCTTGTTTTCTCCACCCAAGAAAATAAATTATGAGTTATACTCGCCCTAAAGTATTAATAAATATAAGAAGGGAAGAAAAAGATTTCGGAACAATTTGTTAAATATTTTAAAAAATATACAGTATAAATATATTGTATATATAGATTTTATTCAATGCTTATGAACATATTTAGATATTAAATATTGATAAAATTAAATACTGTAAAACAATTTAGAGCATTTTTTGTAAATATTTTATAAAGTACTGTACATTAAAATAAATATTTTAAAAGAACCTATATTTACTTTCTCACGTTTATGCGATTTTAAGTAAAAAATAATTTTTAATAGCTTAATATTTTCAAAACAACAAAAAAAAAAAAAAAAAAATAGAAAGAGAGCGAATTAAAAAAAAAAATAAAATTATTAATGATAAAAACATAATAAATAGTCTAATTAATTGACAATAATAGAAATTATTATGTTTTTAAATTTTAAATAAATTATTTAAATGTTTTTACGAAGAGAAAAATAAACAAAGTGGGGTCTTGAAGATATTTTTATCTTGTTAGATTGTAAAAGTTGTTTTTGCTGCAAAGCACATTGCAGTACGGTGAAATATTAACTTCGGGTTATATGAAAAGCCAGTTTATTTTTAGAAGGACGAGTTTAGAGTATCATAATATATTTAGAAAAAGATTTAAAATTAGAACAGAAAGAAAATTGAATTATAGGATGCACAGGAGCTTTCTAAACATATAATTTAGCTTGCTCCGAATTAGTTGCACATTTTTCATCATAAAACTTGTGCTTAATATGTCAAATTACTTAGTATCTTTGTTTTCTAATTACAATTATTATGTTATATCATAATAATGTAATCTGATAATCATAATAAATTGATACTTTTACTTGTACTTAATTATATTGCTTCTAAATTTACAGACACATAAAAAGATTGCACATTAATAACTAATTGCGAGTACTAAGTATAGAAAAAAATGTGTTCCAAAGATAAAGCATCTAGACTTGCAAAATAATTCGAAAACTTATTCATTTTTATGGTTGTCATCCTTAAATTTTTAATTGAAAAATCAATATTTAAATTGACTCCTGTCAATTTAACTGAAATGAAAAAGAGAGGAAGAGAAAGAGAGAGAGAAGATACGTAATTGAAAAATCAATATTTAAATTGACTCCTGTCAATTTAACTGAAATGAAAAAGAGAGAGAGAGAGAGAGAAAGATATGATCAGATGCGAAGACGATATCAATATGGACGAAATTTATTTGAAAATTAATATTGCTTTAACTTCAAAACTTAATTAAATAATTAACTCGATATTTTATTTAAATTATCTCGAAGAATTTTCGAATTAAAAAAAATAATAATAATCAAGGAACATAATACTACAGAACGACAACTTTATTTATTGCTCGATAGTATATTGTTAAGGACGATATTCACTCGACCGTTTTCATCTCGTAAGATTGAGCCAATTATTATTAAAATAATGATATTTAATGAATATAGATCAGTTATTACAAAATTTACAACTGATAGAAAAAATAGAAAGGATCTTTGTAACTTTGCTTTGAAAGAGAAAGGCAATTATGTATGATTAAGCACTGATAGAAGCTTCCAATTTAATACGGTTCGGAAGCTAGTCTGTATTTGGAAATTAATTTCACGCCAAGTGAAATTTCATCCAAAATTGGATCTTTCATCATTTTAAGCCATGTGACGTCGCCTTCCATCGTTGCAAATACCTATGAGCGCTGACGCAATTAATATCTTCAACTACAGCAATTTATCTCACTTCTTAACGCTATGAAGAATATGTATGGATTTCTGGAATACCTCCACTCCATTTACCATGTTTATTATTATTAAAAATAACAAAAATTTCATTAATTGGAAATTAATTTCCTAATTTAGTAATAATTAAAATTTTATCAAGTTATAATTTTACATTAAATATGTAGAGCATTTGATTGTATTTTATGTTTGTATACAGTATATGCAATTATTATTATTTAATTTATTGTTAAAACAATGTTTTCTTGTGACGCCATCTCTTGATAAAAATATTTATGATTATTTTATATATGTAATCTTTCAATAATCTATATATATATATTAAAACAAAGAGAATTTATGATATATTATTACATTACATTTTTATATTATTGATTTTATTGATATATTAAAATATATAAGATTTATATAAAGCAAGAATTAAAATATATATAAAATTAATCTCAATTATGCAAATATAGTATAATTGAAATGAAGTCAATTTATCAAATTTTTCTCTTAAAGTAGCATTGCTCAATATATCATTTTAATTATATTTAGCAATTTATTTCGTATTGAGTTTCACTGCTTAACTATTAGATTTATTGATAATCTAATTGTGCTATCATAAATATTAACGAAAATATATTTTGTTAATTCAATATAGATTTATAAAAAAACCCTTTTCTTTTTAATGGATAAGTTTAGTTAACCTTAACAAGATTGACTCTTAATTTATTAAGAACAATGATAGTTTCCTGATACATTACAGCTCATTAATCAATTGAAGGTTATCCTTCTAAATGAGATTTTTTTTTGCAAGTTTATTTTAAAATAAAGGGGAAATTCCTGCAAATTTTTCTTTTCTTTCAGGCTCACTTTCAATTCGAGGTGTGGTTGTCTTTAAAGTGATTAACTAGTTCATGAATAGATCCCCATGAGATTTCTCCAGCATCCATTAATAAAACAACAATGAACTATTAATGCTTACTTATAAAAAATTATTTCTAAGAAGATTTTGCTACTTTAAATCAACAGAATAACATTATTTTTCATTATAATTATTATAAGTATGACATCATATTAAATATTTTTTAAAGTCTCCACTAATTATTGATAATTATAATTAACTGTAAATTATTTTAAAAGTTAGGTTGGATTATAAACTTACTGTCCTTGAACATTGTTGTGTTTGTTTTCTTCGTCCAGCATTAATTTTAGCTATTGTTATGCAGAAACTGCGTATATTTAACTCTTGGTTTTAAAGACACAATACTTTTTCTATTATTTTAGAAAAATTGCACTTTATTATTGAAATTTCAACAAATTACGCCCATAACACGATCAAAACACTTTACAAATTTTAAGATTTAATTGGTTAAATGTTAAAAGTGCGAAGTTGATGCTAATGTTGTTTTGCGCCATCTGTGGAGAATTATAAGAAATAAATTGCATAATATTGCAACTTATGGAAAATTTGTATAATCTATTGAATAATATTACAATTCGTCTATATACGATAATAATAATAATAATATTCAAATTTTAATAAACTAATTTAAATTATATATTAGTTAGAAGATGGTTAAGAGAGAAAACAATTTTCTCGTATATAGAGAATTCTTTAAATATTGAAAGCTAATTAACAGAAATTATAGAACTAATTAGATGCTAAAATGAAGTTAATCGATTAAATTTAACGCATATTCAACGTTTTAAATAAATTAAATTATCGACAATTATTAAGAATCTTTTATTATAGAAACTTGCTTAATTTTTCTTTTTTTTTTAATACTAATTTTATTCTCAAATTATAATTTTTTAAGTGATGAAGAATAAAAACTTCACTCTTATTAATTTTAAATTATTCGAAAGTACAATAAAGTGGAGTATGTTTATATAGGGTAAAAATATTGATCTGCAAATTAATCATTTTAATGACTAATTTAATTCAGGATAAGTGAATCTGTAAATAATTTTCACTTTCGAAAATTATTCTAGAATTAATGGCTGAATGCAAAATTAATTATCTGTCTTTCTTGAAAGATTTTTCTCTCTATAATTATTGCTTGTATTTTTAATCAAATTTTTTGACAAAAAAATTTTAAATTAATTATATTTAATAATTTATTATAATCCAATTTAACATTTAATAATAAGTAAGAAATGCAATAATTTAAACTATTAAAAAATATTTGATCAGAAGAATGATTTTTTTTATATTCTTGCAAAAAATAGCACATCGATCTGAAAAGAGATTGTCAGATTATGGATGCCAGGGAATGACAAAGACTTACAAAAGGATTTAGAGAAGAAGAACGGATTGTGATATAAGCAAGAATAAGAGATGACAACTAGCTGTATTGAAAATAATAACGTTTACATCAACAATGTGTAACTGAAGCTAATGTCGAAATTCACCTTAAGCATCTTGGTTTAAAATTTAAAGGCGTTTTTAGATTAAACTAAATGTTTACTGTTGTCATTTTGTCTCTTGCTGAAAAGTTTGGATTTAAATGCAAATATCAGGTGAATTTTTTATTAATAAAATATTGTAAGCAGAATTTATTTTGACTGATTCAGCTGTCATAATAAAATAAAATTTTAAAATTTAACTTTTTAAACTGATTTATTTTCTCATAAATTTTTTAACAGATTTAAACAAAATTTAGTATGTTTTAGAGTATAGATGCAAAATAACCATTCATTTGCCTTCTTTATATATTTTTTGAATACTATATATTAAATGCAATCATTGTTATTTATAGGCCGCCATTTTGATTAAGCTGAATTTTTTTTAATTTTCGTTATTAAATTTTATTGTAATTGTGTTAAATCAGATAATAAAATTATAATATCTATTCTATTAATAATTTTGCTATATTTTTACACGATAATAATATTTAAATTAGGACAATTTCATTGTAACTGGGTCTATTAATTAATATTAAATTTTTCTATTCAATTTTCAACTTATATTCATACTGATTCATTTTGATAATCTTTTTACTAGTTGATAAGATCATAGAATGAAATAACACTAGATTTTATTATCTGATAGATCCAATGTTAATTCCAAGACCATCTTTTCAGCTATTTTATTCAAAGACCAGTTTTTGTCTATTGATTTTTTTTTCCTTCCTCTTAACAATCTCATTCACTGTGGACAGTGATCGTGATGATCATTAAAATTTTACATTGTTTAATATTTACAAAATCTATATAGTATATTAATGTCTAAGATAATTTCTCATTGGAAAAGGTCAAAAATGAGTTCAAATTTAAACTATGATTTAAATAAAATTTTACTAAATTTTATTATGTAAAATTTATAATATTCATGCATATTTTAATTATTTTATCTTAATATCTACTTTAAAAAACACGCCTATAACAAAGGAGGTTATACCAAATATATATTTTCCACATTGTACGAATTTCTATTAAATTTCTTGTTTAGGATTAACTGAATCGACCAGAGTTATCTTTTAATCTTTTTAGAGAAGAAATATTTTTTTTAATTTAAAAAATAAATAACCCCGGATTTAGCCAATTATATTCTTTAGTCTGCTCGTTGGCCTCGGTGGTCTAGCGGTTAGGACATTGGGACGTTAGCCCAAAGGTCCCGGTTCGATCCCGGGCCGAGGCAGAGTTTTTCTTCAGATAAATTAATAAAAATTCGAGTTCAATTATTAATTATTCTTCAGATAAATTAATTAAAAATTCGAGTTCAATTATTAATTTATAATGTTCAATTATTAATTAATAGATGGCACCACTCATAGATTTAGTAAAATAATTTATTATAATAATTACCAGATGGCACTAACTTTAGTTCAAATGATTTCCAATCATTAATATTCCGTTGTAATTCAAGGGCTAGATTTTGGCTAGTATATTTGGATTTATAGAATATACAAATCAGCTCTAATAGAAATACTGATTGACTGTGACTCACCAAATTAGATGAAATTTTGCAGGATAGTAATGGTCTATATGCTGATTCATCTGACAGAATCTTAAATGTATACATACAACCAATATTTTTTAATTAATGATTAAAAGATCTTTTTTAGGTAATTATGAAAACTGGACAGTTCTGATATTTTGCAATATAGTTTTTCACTTGTGTATAAAACTAAATATCACAAAATTGACATTTTCAATGACCAGGTAGGCTAATCATTTTTGTCAAAAACTTTGCATCATTAAGTGGAAGATTAGTTTGACCTTCCCAGAAATCAAAGATGAACAAAAAACTTTTGTTTTTTTCACATATGAATTTGTTTCTTCTGACTAATATAATCAATCCATAAATATCTTTTTATAGTTTTCCTGATTTTATTAGTTTCAAAAATATTTCCAAATTTGTCTGTCATTCCTTTCACTTGTACAGAAATATGGGAATAAAATTTTATGCTTCTTTTTTGCAAATAGAAAAACACTGTTGGCAGCAGTTTCTTTGATGCTATAATAGTATATTGCATGATATATAAATGCATAATTTTGTCTTTATCTCTTTTGAGAAAAACTGTTATTTTTTTTCACCTTCATGTGATAAGACACATTTAATATTTACACAGTATTCACATTTTGTTTAGTCTATATTTATCATGTATTTGAAATCATATTACGAATTCTAGTAATTGTATGTTTTTGAAATAACCTGGCAGCATAAAATTTTTCAATAAACAATTAATCATCCTTACTGCTGATATATTTTTGTAATGCTTTTTAGTTTGATGTGTTTATTCATGAATTCCCTGGATCTATTCTGACAATGCTTTGAAAGGAACCACTAAAGATAGGAATTGAAAAAAATGCTTCCATTCTCCATTGATGTAATGTTTTGGTAATAATATGCTTATGAACTGATCATATACCCAAGAATTTATCATAACATACTTATCTCTGTTATTTCTACCTATTGCCAGTTGTCCTTTCCATTGTAACAACAACTGTTTATTTAAGAATGTTGTTTTACTTGCTGTTGTCTTTACAAATCACTTGAAATGTAGTTTTGTTTATTTAATTGGTTTTATTTTAAAATCAGATCATTAACAAATTTTTTTAGTGATAATTCATTGTATGATAGAAATTCACTTAAAATTTATATCATTTCAATGATAGAGATCTTGTAATTCATTGTTAGCATTTAGTTGTTTTTCACTCTTCAGTTTTAGCATCTCATCTTCTTTGACAAAAGTCCAATTCTGTCGTGTCAAGGATATTTTTTACCAGTTCAATTCCTATTATCTATGAACATGTTGAAATTATTCTTCTGACGTTATATTGTATTTGCTTTTTTCCAATAACTATAATTAACTATATAGAAGAAAAGTAGGAAAAAAACTGGTGATATTTTTTACCAGTTCAATTCCTATTATCTATGAACATGTTGAAATTATTCTTCTGATGTTATATTGTATTTGCTTTTTTCCAATAACTATAATTAACTATACAGAAGAAAAGTAGGAAAAAAACTGATGTGTTGTATCAGTTTTTCCTATTTTTCTTCTATATTTTCAGTATTATTATAATCATACATAGTTTTAGTTCTTAAAGTTGAATTTCAAGAAATTACATTTAAATTTCATTTTATTGGAATATATAATTTATATTATATAAAAACCAATAGAAAACTGATTGTACAATCTTGTAAGATATACAAATAGCAGATCTGAATATAAATGGAGTTGTTCCTAGTAATAGTTTTATTTCACTGGTTTATTTTTGCATTCATCTCCAGGCTAAATTAGATATGACAAAAAGATAAATCTAAAAAAAGATAAAATTAAATAAATTTTATTTACATTAAAAAAAATAAGCACAAGATCTAAAAAAGGTGTGCTTTTATAGATCTTGTACTAATATAATTTTTATTAAACTTTTTCTTATGGGTTTATCACACTCTTTTGTTTCAATTATAAACTTATCTGTATATGCCTTTCCATGATTTTTGAAGTGGGATCTCTATATCTCCTACTACTGTTATCATTTGGTTAAGCTCAAAGTTATGCTTCTTTCTAACCAAGTGATAACAGTAGTGGGAGATATAGAGATCCCATCTTTTGCAGAAAACCTATTCAAGAAAGGCCTGTCTTGTACATTGTTAAAACGAACATCCGTCATAAAGGATATACCAATCTTTGAACAAATAACAAGAGACCAAGATGATTTAGAAAAAGACAATCTCAGGTGGACCTTTTTAAAGCAAAAGAAAAATAGAAAGTGCTTAGAAAAAACAAAAGATGCAGCAAAAGACAAGATGGATGTTAGGAGAACTCTGCAATGGCTGAAGGAGAAGAATTACACATTAACAAGAGAAGATAAAACAAAGAAGATCATGCTAATGAAAAAGAAGAATTATGATGAATTCCTACACAAATACATAGAAAGTACTAAGGCAGTGGAATTGCAGCACGATCCAACTGAAAAACTGGTGGCTAAGGTCGAGAGATTGATCAGAAATACGCACTTCCCACAGATCTGGACCGTCTGAAAGCAAGAAGCACCGGCATGTCCAAGGCTCTTTGCCTTTATCAAAACACATAAAGCATCCATAGAGACAAGACCAATTGTTGAAAAAAGACTGGCACCAACATACCATCTCGAAAAAACAATAGCTAAGTGGTGTAATAAGATCTTGGGGATACGGAGAATTCAACAATGGTCAAAACTTCAGTATTTAATAGACTGAAAGAAGTAAGAACAGATATTGAGAGCATCTTCACCACCTATGACTATGAGGCCCTATACCCATCGTTCCAAATTGAACCTGTATGTCTGCATTTTTATAGATTCCTGGTTGAAAGTGTTCCACAAGAGCAGAATGACCCGCAACTATTGAGAGAAGTAGCACATGTAATTTGTTACAATTCATATTTCACCTTTAGAGAAAAGTTTTATAAGTAGGTAGTGGATGTGCCTATAGGGAGCCCAATAGTAGGTATCCTAGCAGAAATCCTTTTTAGAGCAGTAGAAAATCAAAAACTCCCACGGTTCCAGCCTTTAATGAAGTTCTACGTAAGATATGTTGACAATGTGCTTATAGTTTGGAGAAATGGAGATAAGTAGATGAGTTTGCTGAAGAGTTCACCCAGCACAATTTGGCCTCAAATTGAAAAAAGATCAGGTAAGTAACTCAGAAATACACTACTTAGATCTACATTTGCAGGTAAATGGAGAGAAAATAAAAACAAACATGTACAGAAAACCGATCCTTATTCCAAATTGGTCGAATGATTCAGTTAACTATAAGAAAGCGGTCTTCCAAAGTCTCTACAGACGAGCTGTGACTTATTGCAGTGAAAGTGAAGACTTAAATAAGGAGTTAAATTACATACGAAGGATAGGAATACAACACGAGTACTGCAAAATGTTTTTTTGCAAATTATGAAAGAAGTGAAAAAGATGTCTAGTAATAACCATAGAACAGATGATTCTGGAAGCAGCGAGGATGATTTTATACTGGTGCCATATCACCTAAAAAACTTAGAAGTAATAAGGAAAATATCAAAGAACAAAAATAAATGAATAGCTCCAAAAAGGGCCCCAACTATATCTAATATACTTCGAAATGAAAACCCACTTAAGGAGTTTGAACGGAAAGGTTTATATAGAATACCCATTAGAGACGTACAATCGAACAAAGAAACCATGTATGTGAGAGTAATGAATAAATGAATAGCTCCAAAAAGGGCCCCAACTATATCTAATATACTTCGAAATGAAAAAGACCCACTTAAGGAGTTTGAACAGAAAGGTTTATATAAAATACCCATTAGAGACGTACAATCGAACAAAGAAACCATGAATGTGAGAGTAATTACTAGAACACTAATGAAGAGGGTGGAAGAACATAAGAAAGACATTGCGCAAGCCAAAATATCCACCTCTCGCTCAGGAGGCCTTTAGTAAGAACATAGATATATCTTGGGTCGAAACAAAGGTAATAAAACCAATTCTACCACGTACACAACCAGTAATTACGGAGTCCCTCGAAATACTTAGAAGAGGGTATACTGAAAATCTAATAAATGATAGACTAGCTTGGGAACCTTTGCAAGCCTGGAAGTGCACCTTAAAGAAAAAGCAACAAACTAAAAATGAATGAAAGGTTTTAAAGGTAGCTTAAAGATGAACTGAGTACTGTGAGGAAGTTGACTTTGACCTGTCCTATTTTTATTTTATTATGCACTCTATTATTTATTTATCGTTATTTTCCTATATGCTGACATATTATATTTTAGTTTAAAAGTTAACTTACTTTCACCTTCTCCGTCGTAGTTGGCAATCACGTGATACGGAGTCGGAATCAGTCTCCGGAAGAGCTATCCCGATTAATGATGTCATCTTATCTACATAAATTTTTACCACTGAAACTGATATGTGAAAATAAGAATGATTAGTGTTTTGTTCGATATATAAATTAATTATAATTGCAGAGTCGCTAGAACCATTAGGCTTAGTGTAATTAGTAGTATTGACATTCGTTCTAATTCACAACTTGGCAGTACCATGCTATGAACTTTATTAATACTCTGAAATTTTATGTAATTTATTTTAATTTTATTTTTTATTTGATTATGAATTAATTAATAATCATTTATAATTTGTATTGGTTTTTACTTTATTAATTTTTGGATGTTAGTTCAAATATCATATGTTTAAACGTCTGTGTTCTAAGAATATTAGTTGCCATAGCAACTTATGTAACTCTTCTGATTTAAATTTGTTAAGATTGGAATGTGCCTGATGATGATTTAAGAAATCGAAAATGTTAGCAATTTTGTGTTAATAAATATTTCTTTACTGCAAAAAGTGCTAGTTTGATTGTATTTAAGTTTAAGCAGTTGATCCTAAAGTTTTTTAAGAATACATTGGATTCTGCAAAAGTAGTGTTAATTAATTTAAATAGAAATTTTTTTTCCACATGTTCCAAAAGATGAAATAAAATCCATTCACTTATATTCAGTTTTTCCAAAAAAAATTTTTCTTTTTGTGGATCTTTTAAAAATTAGATGTTTGAAGACTGGAGTGTAAATGCCCAGCCATAATAGTAAATCTAAATGATTATTCTTTGTTTATTAATCTTTTCATGATTTTGCCTCACGCCATAATAGTAAATCTAAATGATTATTCTTCGTTTATTAATCTTTTCATGATTTTGTTTTTGTGTTAATAAATATTTCTTTACTGCAAAAAGTGCTAGTTTGATTGTATTTAAGTTTAAGCAGTTGATCCTAAAGTTTTTTAAGAATACATTGGATTCTGCAAAAGTAGTGTTAATTAATTTAAATAGAAATTTTTTTTCCACATGTTCCAAAAGATGAAATAAAATCAATTCATTTATATTCAGTTTTTCCAAAAAGAATTTTTCTTTTTGTGGATCTTTTAAAAATTAGATGTTTGAAGACTGGAGTGTAAATGCCCAGCCATAATAGTAAATCTAAATGATTATTCTTTGTTTATTAATCTTTTCATGATTTTGCCTCAACCCAGGACCAGATTGGTGCAATCGATCCAATCGGCTTAGATCTGGCACTGAGTGGAAGTATTTTATATTTTGCCTAAATAGCATTTGTCATTCTATACAATGCCTAGGGAAAGTATATATAATATACTTAATATTGTTAATAATCGTGTTAATTAATTTAAATAGAAATTTTTTTTCCACATGTTCCAAAAGATGAAATAAAATCCATTCACTTATATTCAGTTTTTCCAAAAAGAATTTTTCTTTTTGTGGATCTTTTAAAAATTAGATGTTTGAAGACTGGAGTGTAAATGCCCAGCCATAATAGTAAATCTAAATGATTATTCTTTGTTTATTAATCTTTTCATGATTTTGCCTCAACCCAGGACCAGATTGGTGCAATCGATCCAATCGGCTTAGATCTGGCACTGAGTGGAAGTATTTTATATTTTGCCTAAATAGCATTTGTCATTCTATACAATGCCTAGGGAAAGTATATATAATATACTTAATATTGTTAATAATATTGTTTCATACTTTGCCTAAAAATGCCAGGCATTCTATATACTGCCTAGGCATTCTACACAATGCCTGCTTTTCATACATTGCTTGTAACAGATATAAAGAGGATATTTAATGATATAATTTATTTTTCTGGGAGAGACATTCTAACAATAATATATTGTAAAATCAAAATATCTAATAGTAAAAAAAATAATCCAAATATAGTATTAAGAAATTAGCCATATCTAAATTTTAACAAGTATCCTATTTGGTTGACAATTTAAGAAAATAAAATAACGTTAACCAAGTTGTCCACCATTATCCTAAGTTTTTAGTATTGTACTTGGCCCATTTTATTACATAATAAATATTTTCAAATGGATCATATATACAAGAGAGAGTAATTTCTCCCTTTTCTTATATTTATTTTTATACTTTTATTTCTTAGATGAATCTTCAAGTTCCTTAATTAGAAGTCCAATTCAAATTCTCATTTTCTTTGAAGCACTTAAAAAGGAATGGGATAAATATGAAAATGTTTTAGTTAATGGCTAACTATTGATATCACAAAATGATAAGTTAGATTGATGATTATATTCTGTTTTTCTTTATCTAGTTTTGAGAATTTCAGCAAGTTATATTAAATATGTTTATGATGATAAAGCTTTTGCATAGTTCAAATTTTATAATAAGCTCTTATATTTTTTCATATTGTATATTATTATTTCTGTTTAGGAACATATCTACAAATTAGCTTGTATAGACTTGTGTTCTATTCTGCTAGCTTGAGAAAAGAAATGATAAGAATGTTTCAAACTGAATAATCATTAAATTCTCCTTAATTCTTAATCTTTCAGTTGAAATTAAATTATTAATCTAAAATATTTATTTAAATAAATAAATTTCTATAACAGTAATAAGAAAATAAAGTTTTGGATATCATTAATATGTATTAAAAAACTTAAAGTGGAATTTTATTTTCATATTCTAATATATATAAAATATATTCATGATATGTATTAGAATTTTAATCTAATAATAAATTAGTTTTTTATCCTGCTTCAAGTGCTTGTTGTGATTTCTTTTGTATTAGAATTTTCTTAATCAATGAATTATGATTGAAATTTTTTTATCAGAAATAAAATCATAACTTAACCTTTTATATATTTTTAAATTATCCATCAAGGATTCAATGGCACAAATAATGGAAGAATATCCAGATACCTGTGCAGTATTAGTAAGAAGACATGGTATTTATGTGTGGGCTGATACGTGGGAAAGAGCAAAAACAATGTAAGATATTAATTTTAATATAATGATTGATTAAACAAGCAGTCTGGAATGACTAAAACTGCCTACTTTTCTGAACTTGTCTTTTATTTTCAAAGAATAAAACTAAGAAATTAAAATATATTTCATCAAACTCATCTTCAATGGTATAATCCGTATATTAGATATCATGAAAATTTATTAAATAGTTTATTAGTCAAATATTTATACTAAGACTACCATAGTTATATAGTTATGGTATTATTATTAATTATTATATGTTGCTTGGATAATATTATTTAAGTAAATTAATTACATTTAAATAACTTTAATATATTTTCATTCTAAAATCTGTAGCAGCAAATGCAGATAATTATCAAAGTCTAGATAATGTGATTTTTTATTTTATATCATTGACAATCAATGATACTAAAAGTTAGCATTTCAGGAAATAATATTTAATATCAATAATATCAATAAATATTATCAATAATATAAAATAAAATTTCAATAAAAATCAAATGCAATTCTGTAAGATTAAATGATGTGTTGTTGAGGTGACCTCTAATAGCAGAACATTACCACCAAAATTCATGAAAATTTACTAATAAGTTCAAAAATTATTAATGAGGATACACAGATAAGCATGATGGTGATCTTATAGCCTTTTTTTCTTTTAAAAGTGAACTAAAAACAATATTCAATAAAATAAAATTAGCATATCAGTTTTTTTATTTGTAATATAGCAAATATTTAAAATATTCTAGTAACAATTGTGTGTTTTTATATTTCATTTAGGTTTGATGTATATATTTTTATATTATCAATTTAATTCACAGTTCAAATAAAGCATACATTTTTTGATTGTTTTACAATATATATAATGAATCATTATATCAATAAATATTTTTCAATATGCATGCATGATGATATGTTCAATATGACTAATTTTTTTATTCACCATAAATAACTCTTATATCATTATTAGATTCATTAAACTTTTTTTTATTAAAGGCACTTTTGTACAGTATGAATTTTATTAGTAAAAAAAATTTTAGATAAATACATATTACTATAAAGAAAAACTTGTTTTTAAAAAAATATATAAAAATTTAAGTATTTTGAATTGAAAAATTAAATATTTATTTCTAGTTGGTATAAAATCTAAAAATACTTAATAATATTTATTTTGACTTCTAAATTAATTCTGAAAAATTTAACCATTCAATGTATAGTTAAATATATGAGACTCTCGAACTCATCATCATTAACGTTGATTCTTGCCAGTTGGCCTCGATTAGTGCGAATAATGGGTTCCACGAATTTCTCGCACTATTCGAAGTGTTAACTATATGTAAAATATGATAATTGGTTCTTGCTTTGTGAGATTTTGGCTATTAGCTAACCAGTTATCACAATGAATAACCACAATATTAACTTAACACTAACTGTTTAAGACATATTTATTTTCATATTTTACATTGTTGTTTATCATCTAAATTAATAACTTACCGGGAATTGTGTCTCATACCATCATCAAATCAATGCCAAATCAAAACCAAAATAGCGAATCGAAAGCGGAAGTTGAGCGCCGTAAATCAAAACTAAAATAGCGAATCGAAAGCGGAAGTTGAGCGCCGCCTCGCAATCAAAACCAAAATAGCGAATCGAAAGCAGAAGTTGAGTGCCGCCTGGCCGCCAATTCTGGGCCGAGAATTGACTGAATAGTCTGATTGTGATTAAGCATTAAATTAAAAATAATAAAATATTAATTTAATATTTTAATTTTAATAAAAGATAATTTAAGAAATCTAAACCATTTTAATAATTACTCTATAAAAATTATGAAATTTTGGATTTCTTTTTTAATATGACTTAATTGAATTTTCAACATTTAATTAATAGTTCAATAAATTTACATATTATTATATAATTTGCAATAAATTTGGTTCAATTATTAGAAAATTTGAGATAAAATTTTAGGGTGGAAACAAATAATTAGAATTTATATACGTAAGTTAGAAAATTTGGAATACATAGATACAAAGGCTTTATTTCTCTTGTGATTTTTAAAATAATAATGTGTTTCTTTATAGCTATACCTTTGGGATACTCACAACAACTTTATATATATATAATCTATTTCAAGCAATAATATATTAACGTAAAATTATTAATAACTGAAGTACAGGTAAGTATAAATTTCTATTGAAATAGTGTATTTAGACTTAACAAAGAGTTGTTAAAATACACAAAGGTTGGCCAATTAAATTAGAAAGAATGAATTAGGAAAGATAAATATAGATGAAAATCAAGGAGTGTAGGTTAGAAAACAAAGAAAACTAATTACTTTTAGGGAGCTCATAAGCGCAGGATTAGAAACTGACGAAAGACAATGAAAAATATATTTACATTAAATGACTTAAGGATAAATATATATATTGAACTAACAGATGATGTGATTTGATATTCATCAAATTATGTTGAGAATAAGTATAGTCAAAAGTATACATCCTATGTTTTGGATTTATATAATAGGAAGGAAGAGATATAGATAGATATATGAAAATACTGTGCTTATATTCATTTCAATACATTTGAAAGATTTATTATAGAGAATTATGTTTGAGAAAGTGTAGGAATCAATATAAAAAATGCACTTGACAATCTAAGATTTCCCTAAAAATACGAGATACTTAGTAACAAAATCGAAAATAAGTTATATTCTTTCATAAGAAAATAAGCTGCAATGGTCATCATAAAATTTACAATGAAACATTATACAGTGAAATGCTGTTCATATATATTGAAGAAGAATCAATATTTAGCCAAATTATAAAGTGACCATATTTCTACTATATTGTATTTTGGTGTAGTTTTTAGATATTTCTGTTTAATTTTTTCTTTTATTGTATAGCGATCGCATTTCAACTGAATGGTGCGGGAAAGATTATAACATTATTCACTTTTAACCGTATTTATATTTTATAAATTTTAAATGTTTTTAAATTTCATATAATATGATTTTGTTATTAAACTAGTGAAAACGGATATTTTTAAATATGAATTTTTAATCCATAATTATATTATTTATAGAATTCCTCTAGGAAATGTCAAAATCTGTTTTAAATTCCTTAAATGTCATGGGCGATTTAAGCGAATTTTATTGAAGATAAATCTGACAGTAAATCAAATGATAGATATCGTGTTTGATTTATTATGACAATATAATGATATTACTATTACCTATACATAGTTTTCTATAATTTTTTTGCGAATAACTCAATTACTTATAGTAACAAAAATAATAAAGTAAATAATAATAAAATATTTATTGTATCAAATGTCAGTAATGATCAATGCATCAATATATCAAAATAAATGTATCAAATCAATGCATCATGCATCAATTGTTAAATGATAATTAGTTAACAATGTATCAAAATTGATATAAATACAAGTAAAGTAAAAAACTAACATTGACTATATTACATTTAGTAAATTATAAAATAAAAATATTTTCATTATCATTAATGAATAATGGTTAAATTTAGAGAATAATGAATCATTGACAGACTTGGATATTCGCATTTTCACTTTTCTTAACATATTACATTTCCAATAGAAAACAGACAATGCAAATAGTCATTTTTTCAGAAAACAATAATAATTTGCACTAATTCATTATTACTATGTCTTATTTTTAGCCTATCTTACTAAGTGAGGCCTAAAAGATCAAGTTGTCTGTTTGTGTATCCGCTAATACTTTTAAACTTTTGGATATTATGCCATTTAAGATTAAGGATCTTAAATAAGGAAGCTCTGTCTACAAAGATAACGAAATAGCATCTTTAAACCTGTATGGTTTAAAGATATTACAACTATTTAAAAATGGTAAATATTCAAATTTCTGAGATAATTAATTCAAAATATATTAAGATTAATATTTTTATGAAATAAAGTAGCACAGTAACTTAAGCTTCTTGGCTGACCTTGATTATACTTCAATTGATACTGTAGCTTCAGCTATTTAAAAATGGCGAGCATTTAAATATCTGAGGTAACTTTTGAACTCTCATTGATTTTTATGAAATTTAATATAATTGTCAATTAATTATAAGCCGGCCTAGAAATAAGTTTAACTAATCTTATACTTTGATTTATTTGAAAATGGCGGACATTCAAACTTTTCAATCAAATCATTAATTTGCATTATATTGTTTTTTTCTGAAAATAAGTGTTATTCTTTTGAAGCATTACAACACAACTGTTATTGCATATTAGTCTCTTGATACTATTTTCGGGAAAAACAACACAAACGTTTTTTCATTCAGTACATACTTCTCATCTTTTTTCACTAGAAATAATGATCATTGTTGATATTAATGTCATCTCTAAGTTAAACAATTAAGAAAGAACAAATATCGCATTCTTTCCTTAAATGTCCTTTATTGGCGGCCGGATGGCCGAGTGCTAACGCGTTGGCCTGCCACGCTGAAGGACCTGGTTCGGACCCGGGTCTGGTCCCGGATTTTTTTCGGGGTGCTGGGCCCGGCCCGGTGATGGGTCTGGTCCCGGATTTTTTCGGGGTGCTGGGCCCGGCCCGGTGATCACCGTCGGATGGCCGAATGGTAACATGCTGGCGTGCCACGCAGGAGGACCCGGGTTAGCATGGTCCCGGGGCCGGATGGCCGAGTGGTAACGCGTTGGCGTGCCACGTTGGAGGACCGGGTCTGGTCCCGGAATTTTTTCGGGGTATGGGCCCGGCCCGGTGATCCCCGTCCTTCACCATCCGGCCCCCTCCACAGGTGTGGGTGCAACCCGTGGTTGGAACTGGCCCGGCCCCCTTAGTAATCTCCCTAATTGCAAAGGGGGCGTAAAATATACAAAATAAATGTTCTTTATTTTCGAATGGTTAAAGCTATTTTATATTATTGACAACAGATGACGCTAAATGTTACCTCTGAAATGATAATACTTAGCGCCATCTATTGTCGATAATATAAAATTCTGATAAAATTTCAATTGCAATCTTGTAGTATTAAACCAGGGGTGGACAAACTTTTGGGAGAAAGGGCCATATTGCATCAATGAAATATATTCTAGGTCCGCACTTTCCCAGCAATTCCAATCCTTCACCATCTGACCTCCTTCACGGGTGTGCGTGTAGCCGTGGTTGGAATTGATCCTGACCTTTAGTAATTTATCTCATTAGAAAGGGTCTGACCTCCTTCACGGGTGTGCGTGTAGCCGTGGTTGGAATTGATCCTGACCTTTAGTAGTTTATCTCATTAGAAAGGGACATATAGAAAAATAGAAAAAAATCCCAAAATCCTGCCTTCATCTAATAACTGTCTGAGGTGATAAAATTATCTTAGAAAATTATGTAGCCAAAATAGAAATATTCTAAGGGATGCATTTGTTGACTAAGATGTTATAAAAAGGTGAAATGTTAAAATTAAGCCATTTTCTTAGTAGATCAGCTTTAATTGTCCGTTATATGAATCATGGGTTTGAATAATGCAGTGGTTCTCAAATTTTTTTCTGTTGAGGTACACATTTTAATATTTTAAAATTGGATGTTTGTGTGTTTTATATGCTTATTTCTGTGGTTCTCAACCTTTTTTCTGTTGAGAACCATTTTTCTGTTGAAGAACACTTTTTAATATTTTAAAATTTGGCGGGCCACCTAAATATTTTAAATAATAATTTAGATTTAACAACAAATTTTTATTAACAATTAAATAATAATTTAGATTTAACAACGAATTTTTATTAACAGATTATTGTTGTTTATTATTCTTTTAATTATTATTCTTATTAATTAATATTTATTCTTATTTATTACATTCAGAATACAGACATGCTCATACATTGGATTATTAAATGGCGGTCCTTATTAGGTTATAACCCCACCTGCGGATTTTGTCTTTTTAGAGAAACTATAATTTTAATTTAATTTTTATTCCTTAATTTTTAAATTATGAATAACGACAAAATTAGATTTTTCTAACGATACCCTACTTATAGAAATCGGTACAGTGGTTTGACTGCAAAAGGGATATCCAGCCAACCATGTTTCACTGTTAATTTAAATCCCTACAGTCATTAGATACGCGTAACCTTGAATTTCTCTAACAACAACAAAAGAGCGTTTTTTTTATTTCCTTTATTACTGCTATTCTATTAGAGGTAGAATTTCACTTTCAACAGAATAATGTTCAGTGTATATTTTTCTTTCTAATGGTGAAATAGGATTGATGGATTGGATTATTTTTATTTTTTTATTGTGCACTTTAAAGATATTAAATAAAGTAAATAATTTTTTAAATTTGGCAAACTTCTTTTAAGTAATTTACTTGCTCATGTATATCTAATTCAGATTTTTGAAACAAATTTTTATGTAGTTTAGAAATTTTTTAGTTATTGTGCGAAATTAGTAATCTCTATCGTTTTTTACAGATTTCTTGTGAACAATTATTTTTAATTTCTGCTTTATTTTTCTATCTAATTTTTAATAAAGATTAGAGATTTTGCCCTTTTTTATCGTATATCATTCTTTAAATTTATTATAAAGTTAAAATAATGTGTAATTTTTTATTTTTATAACAATTATGTAAGCCAGCAACGCGATCGACGCAAGCGCACCGCAAGTAGGCGCGCTACAAGGGCGAAATGATTCATGCAATTACATATATACAATTCATTCTTAATTTTTCGCGGCACACCGTCAAAGGTTTGGTGACACACTAGTGTGCAGCGGTACAGCGGTTGAGAACCACTGAAATAATGTAAGCAGTCCGAAAAAAGTGAAACGCCATTTTCAGAGAAATTCGGCAGGGTCGAGTCGGCTGGATGGCGCATAGTAAAGCTTTGGCTTACCGCACTGGAGGATCCGGGTTCAAATCCGGGTCTCATATCTCCAGTTTTTCAGGAGGGGTCCAGGCCCGGCCCGTTGAAGCCCCATCCGGTTGACCCCATCATGGTGTTGGCCAGCCTGTGTTGGATTCTATAATTGACCGCCGCCAGGTATAGAATATCCGATAGGATATAGCGGCTTTTTCTTACTAACCTAACCTAACATCGGCAGAGTCGATATCTTTTAAATTATATATTAAAATTATAATTTAATCATTTTAAATTTGAAACGATCATTAAAAACGTGTCTGTTTAGAAAATTGCACAAATATTAAATACAAACACCGTGAAATTACAAAAGATATTGCGTTGATTGAATGACAAAACGATTTTTTTTATTTTGAATGTATTTTGCAACCGATTTCTGAATTTGTATCTGTAATGACATCTACAGTTTGCCATATGAATTATTATTTATTAATTTCTAGAAATTACGTAAACCATATTGCTGAGATTTAGAACAGATTTGATATTTTTTGTATACATTTTATTTATCGATAAAATTTTTAGCATTATAGCTATTAGTTGAAGGGCTGCATTAAGTAGTTCCGAGGGCCGCGGTTTGCCCACCCCTGTGTTAAACGATCTTATAGTCGAAGTTATCTTTAATAGATCACTGCAATCAAATTTCATGAAAATCTACTAATTAGTTCAAAAGTTATTAGTGGAGAACATAGATATTATGGTGTTCTTATAAGCCTCTTTTCCCTTCGGAAATTAGACTAAAAAATAATATTTTTGCCTTATGCCTCTTTTGAAGATGTAATATAAAGAATAAATAGTTAATTCATTGAGTTATTTTTTATATTTTATTCTCTATATGCTTTAAAAATGTATAATAATATTATTCAATCCATGTTATTCCAAATTATGCTGTTTTGATATAAAATCTTTAAGAAATAGAAGAAAGTTCTCCATTTTATATTATTTTCTTCTATATTAATCTCTTTCTGAATTTAACAGAGACACATATGATTTGTATTTACCTCTTTTTTAAGCATTTAAATCTATCACTTACATATCACGATCTTTACCAAATTTATATCTAAAGCAATCTTAAATAAACAAGCAAATCATAGTATACTTATTTATTATTCAAAAACAAATTAAATATTAAACGATCAAATGGCTATCGACAACCAAAAGTAAATATCAAATATTGTCATATATTCGCTTTTATAATTCATAGCTCCTAATTTTTTATTATTTTATAATAAGTACATTTCTTGTTTGATAATTGATAATACCACAATGCACTTATATTTTGCATTCTTGTTGTTTGATTGAAATCTCGAAATATTGCAAAAAAGAAAATATATATACATGTTACGGGTAAAATCCGGACATGGATAATGTCAACATTATCCGGACAATGTTGGCATTATCCAAAATATGTGGATAATGTTTAATAAGAAGTGGCTGTTTATTACTTTGCGATGTTTATCCGGATAATACTGACATAATCCACCTGATCTTGAGTAATTTTACATTCGAAGTTTGAAGAAATAATTGCAAAAGCACAGTTTTTGTTTATTGGCCTACTGGCTATGTATTTATGTAGACAATCGAGATTAGGCGAGAGGAGATACATACAATAGATCCTAGAGTTTAGGCAGGGAGGCAATATATATAGGCCGATCAAAAAGTCTCCAAGAATTCCGGCACAAGTATTAACGCAGTCCTAATGTTGAGAGTCACGAGAAAGTCGCACTCGAGGATTTTCTTCAGCCCACATATGATTGTTGTGGCTAGTCGAGCATGGCTCTTATGTAAAACATGCCTCGCTGTGAATAAAACTGTTCCCAAAAAATCAGCGTCTTCAGCAATATTTCAATGTAACGAAGATGAAGCACAATTCGATCGACATGGATTGGTTTGAGTCAAATTTCTAAAGCGCGAAGTTTAAAGTCTACTCTCCGAGGAAGGTGCATTGTGAAGACAAAAAGTGCTTATCTTGTCTCTTTTCCATCATCCCTGAAGTTTGGCGTAGAGTTTCTGATCACCCTATATTATAATTTCTTATATACGTTAAATGTTATTCTTTTATTATTTTTCAATTCAATTCAGAAATTCTCAAATTATTGCAGTATGTTGTAGCCGTTTATGTCTAGTTTTACAAATAGTCTTCAACGTTATTCAGTTCTTATTGGTTACTGTCGAGATTATCCGGATAAGGAAGAAAACGAGATAAATTACTTTCTATTTCTGTCTTTATCTATTTTTTAGATAATGTTGACATCTTCCAGTTAATTTCGAAATTAAATGGATTTCACACATTACCCGTGACATATATATGTTACGGTAAAAGTGATTAATTGGTGATTACACATAATCGCCGGTTATTATGCATAATCACCAATCATCTTGGTAAGTTTGATTAATTTCACTTAAATTTCTTACTTTTACTTGCGATTTTACATAATTCCCAAATAAAGTTGAAAAGTTTGATAAATATCGCTGAATATATTACTTTTAAAGCGATTCTCGCTTAATTTTCAAAATGTAGTTCATAAATTTGATAAATATCATGAAATTCCTAATTTTTGTTGTTTTAAATAATAATTTAATAATAGAATTCTGTTGTTTTACTTTTACAACACCCTCTTAGCACTCATTCATCTTTAACTTGATTATCTTTAGCCGTTTTATTATGTTTTCAACATCATCTTCCATAATTTCCTGGCCAAATTCGCCTCTCTTTTCAAAGATGTTTTCCAGAGTCTTCTTGATACGAGTCTGGATCTATGCTTCGACGTTTAGAGGAAATCGATAGCTTGGATATGAGTTTTAATAAGGTAAATTTCGATAACTTGTTTCAATATTATTCCAAGTCATCACATTGGAATTATCTTTACTTGGCACTTATACATCATGCTCAGTTCATTTGCCATTAATTCATATTTCCTCATTTTTTCATTTTCAACTGTTGTTAACAAATCTTGATTTCTGATTTCGATCTCAATAAAATATATAATCTTTCTTTTTTTATCATATACAAAAAATATCGGGCCTATCATGTTCGAGCTTTATAGACCTCTTTATCCGGATGTCAACTCTAATTTCCGCACCTTTATTTGCGGTTATTTCTTGAATCGAGTGAGATCTTATTTTCTTTGACCGCTTAAAGCCAAATTTATTACAAAAATGAAGATGAATACAGCCCTATTCATTACTCGACGAGAATGCATTATTTATCAAACTTATCATTCTAGACTAGCGATTATGTATAATGCCCGATAAATTTCATTAATAAAGTACGATTTATCATATTTACCATTACGAACGGGCGAGTATGCATAATCACCGGTAAATATAATAAATTCGCAATATATGAAAAAATTTATCACTTTTACCGAAATCGTTGATGATTATATATAATAATCGGTGATTATGCATAATCGCCGGTTATTATTATATTATATATTATATTATTATAATCATCATCGATTTCGGTAATAAATTAGACTAAAATATTTATAAAAAATAAATAAATTTAAAATTTATTTTAAAAAATATTAATAAATAAATAAATTTTTTCATACATTGCGAATTTATTATATTTACTGGTGATAATGCATACTCTCCCGTTCGTAATGGTAAATATGATAAATCATACTTAATTAATCAACTTTACCGGACATTATACATAATCGCTAGTCTAGGGTGGTATATCACTTTTACCGTAACATATATATTAATTCGATTTTATGACATTATTGTTATGTTAAAGGACACTAGTTACATCATCAGCAAAATTAAATAAATGATTATACTTTTAAAATTAAATTTAACTCACATATAAATATATTATTTTATATACTGTAATTCTGATTCTTTATTGAATTATTACCCTTTAAAAATTTCAGAGAATAAAAAAGAATAGAAGACAACTGATCACAATAGCCGAATATACCATTTGATTAAAATATCATTTTCTATACATTAAATTTTGTAAATATTTAGAATATTATAATGAGTCGAGATAAAATTGATGAAGATTATTGATTATCAATATAAATCTACATACTTCTTTGCATTTACAAGAAGTATGTATTATCTTCTGCAAATAATTCATTGGATAACATTTTAATTTGATAAATTTCTGTTAGATATACAGTCAAATCTCAATAAGACGCCAATGGCGGAACGGATCTTCCCCATGTTAATGGAATAGGGAATCCCCGATAAGACACCATCCACCAGTAGAAACGTCTAAACAAATATTTTTTTGGTATTGTATTTGTCCTCGTTAATCCGCCAGGGGCGTGTAAGGTGACTTACATCCCAGAGTTCATCAGTACTGTATATACAGTTTTAAAAGAAATCTCGATTCTTTTGTAACCAGCGGGTGGGAGAGATGGAGTTAATGGTTAATCATGTATCTCTTCAAGCCAGGTTTACACCTAGGTTGTAGAAAATTTTAAATGGTAAGAACCAGATCGTTTCCATGGTTTATTGCGTACCGAGCAAATTAGGACACTGTACAGTAAGCTGTGTACATTGTGTTTTACAGAGAACCCAAAGTAGAAGATCAGAACAGCAGATGGACATGTTTGATATAAATTACTGTACATATACGGTACTATATACTAGACTGTAAAGTATACAGTTTTTTAGAAATGTTAAGTTTGGATGCTAAATGCAAATATACTGTATTTTATTAAATTTAATAAATTTGGAATTCATTTTTATTTCTATACTACACATGCTTTCGATAAACCGCCAACTTCGATTAGCCTCTAAAATCGTCCCCAAATGGATGGTGGCATCTTATCGGGGTTTGATTGTATTTTTAATGTGGGATACAATATTTCAGATTATGTTCTTTTGTATTTTGCTAATATCTTTTCTTTTTAAGTTTTTTTATTTTTTTCATAAAATTTGACTGTATATATATTAATTTATATTAAATATTCCATTGCAAAAATTTAATCTGCTAATAAATTAGATATTTAAACAACAAATATTTATCTAGATACAAAATCTCAATAAAGTTTAGTGCTGGTTACGTAAAGATTTATAAAATTTTTATTGAAGAATAGAATTTCCATTCCGCTTCATTTTTCTCCATGAATAACATACTTTGTCTAAAAATAACATAACTTCATTATCTTTTAAAAATATTTTAATACATCTTATTATTGGATTTGAAATTTTTACGTTTAGTATATTGTAGTATAAAAACAATTTTTGTTTGTTCAATAGACATCTATAACGATAATTTCATATTCTCGATTCGGTTATAAGCGTGATCTAGTATTAATTTTCAAATCGTTTAATCAGAAATTCTTTATAGCAATTAGAGAATCTCAGATTAAAAGATGTGAAAATTAATATATTAATAAAAGTTTTGTAGTTTCAAATATCTTAAAATATAATTTGTCAATATAAAAATATAGAATATGAGAATATATAAATATGAGAATAGATATACTTTATGATATCTATAAATATTTTTCTATTAAAAAGATATGAAGAGATTTTGATTTATATATTATGACTAAAACAAAAACAACCTTAAAAAGTAATAATAAAAATAATTTATTGAATATCTAATTGAATTTTATTATTATTATTATTATTAAGTAACATTTTATTAAATATAGCATAAAATTTAATTCTCTTCTAAATTATACTTTAATATAAAAAATTAAAAAACAGTTACATAAATTATATTTATTTCTTGAATCGAGTGAGATCTTATTTTCTTTGACCGCTTAAAGCCAAATTTATTACATAAATGAAGATGAATACAGCACTATTCATTACTCGACGAGAATGCATTATTTATCAAACTTATCATTCTAGACTAGCGATTATGTATAATGCCCGATAAATTTCATTAATTAAGTACGATTTATCATATTTACCATTACGAACGGGCGAGTATGCATAATCACCGGTAAATATAATAAATTCGCAATGTATGAAAAAATTTATCACTTTTACCGAAATCGTTGATGATTATATATAATAATCGGTGATTATGCATAATCGCCGGTTATTATTATATT
>AYEL01074366.1:0-66209 GCA_000484575.1 Olivierus martensii | reverse complement strand
TTTATAATAATTATTATATATAAAAATATTTATCAGAATATTTTTTTTCTGGCTTTGATTTTTAAACAGTAATTAAAGATTTTATTTATCGTCATCATCATTTTCAGTGTGAAAATTGCTATTAATTGTATATAAACTTCTCATTGTTCATTTTCAGTGATTACAAACACAGAATTTTTTTTTTATGTCAATGCTTTGTAGCGAAACCTTTGAACCTTTCCTTCAATGCTTTGTAACATGGAAGGAAAGGTTCTACGAATTTTTTATTTATATTTAATATTAAAAAAATAAACGTTTTAGTCATTTAAAAACTTAATATTTTTATAAATTTGACATTTGATTCCGATAAGATGATTTAGTATAAACAGAGAAAACTCGATTCTCTGCCATTATACATTTAAATTTTACAAGTGATTTTGCTTATGATAGGATAATGCTGTTTTCAAAAGAAACAATCTCCAAAATGATAAAATCGCTGCAGTATAAATGCAACAATATAAATTTAGGCCAAATAATCTTTTATGAATGTAAATTTCATAATTAAAAGCTGTAAAGAATGCAACAGTAAATTATAGATAGATAGCATATACTTTAGTCAAAATTAAAATTGATTATTCATGTCATAAGATTTGAATATTATAAAATATACATCTTAATAACTATGAAGGATCAGTTTTAACAGTTTTTAATATTTATAGTAGAAAATTTCTGCTGATATAACAAAATCTATTTATTTTTGAAAATGGAACAATTTCAAGCAAAACATTTCTTCTCTCTGATGCCTATAACGAAATTCATGTTCTTTTCATCTCTAATAGAATCATTTTGTAAATTTTCTTTTTTAGTTTTCAAAATAACATTTTATCTGTATCATTTTGTAAATACTTTAGTTTTATTAAATTAAAAACGGCTTCTAAAGTGAGATTTAATTAACTTGAAGTTTTCGTTTTATATTCGGAACATCAGATTTAACTTTTGTTAAGATCTTTATTATTGTTATTTTAAAGTTCTGTTTCCTCGTTATCTTTCAAATTTGTAGATATTATTTCAATTAATAAATTAATATACAAACAGTTTTTTTATCATAATGCTCATTTACAATTAATTAAAAAATAAATGGACGTCAAATAACCATCATTTTTATCTGAACTTAACGATTTTTAAGTAATAATTTTTAAAATAATAATAACAATAATTCTATTTTTATTAATTTAATAATTTAACAGAGATAAAATAAATGCAGAAATTATTTTAAAAAAATCAAACTAATAGAAAAAATTAGATTAATAAAGTTTTAATTTGTTTTAATCAAACTTATAGCAAAATCGTAAAAAGCATCGAGATAGTCTGTCATAAATATTTAATCAGTGTAGCAGAAAATACATTGTTAGTTCTTAAAGTAGGCAAAAAAAAATATATATATAGTTGGTGAAGATCATTTGAGTTTTATTACTACCATCATCCTTGATAATAAAGCAAACGGTAGGCTACTTGTCACATCTCTACAGGTTATAAAAGTGACTACAGTATCCATTGACCTAACAAGTTACTATACTCGTAAAGCATGCACTAGAAAAATATGTTTATACTACGGGTTTGAACGCAATCATATTATTTTTTTTAAGTAATAATTAGAGATGACTTAACTACTTTGTAAACCTAAAACTGAATTTAATAAAGAATAATAATTTTATTATTAAATTAAAAAAAAGTAATTCAACTCATAAATTTTTGAGAAAATATAATTAAATTCCTATTGTTTTCTTTTCATAGAAGATATAATTTAAAACGATATATACTAATTAATATTTTATGTTTTCATTAAAAATAACTGATAATATTATTATATCAAACGTGATGATGCCTTTAATGTTTTTAAAGTATGCGATATTATTATCACAAATAATTCATCGAGTTCAAATATTAAAGATAAAAAATAATAATGATTAAATATTCATAAACGCATTTTTTATTTTAAATATTCGTGAATAAATGAATTATTTTGAATTGTGAATATAATGCGAAGAATGAAATGTAATCAAGTAATTAAAATATAAACATGATTTGCAAATAGTTTATTAAATAATTTAATTTCACTGTTTACAATTATACTAATTAATATTTTATGTTTTCATTAAAAATAACTGATAATATTATTATATCAAACTTGATGCATATTTTACGTCCCCTTTCCAATCAAGGAGATTACTAAGGGGATCAAACTTGATGATGCCTTTAATGTTTTTAAAGTATGCGATATTATTATCACAAATAATTCATCGAGTTCAAATATTAAAGATAAAAAATAATAATGATTAAATATTCATAAACGCATTTTTTATTTTAAATATTCGTGAATAAATGAATTATTTTGAATTGTGAATATAATGCGAAGAATGAAATGTAATCAAGTAATTAAAATATAAACATGATTTGCAAATAGTTTATTAAATAATTTAATTTCACTGTTTACAATTTTGCAAAGTTGGACTTTAAACGCAGGTATTTTAACCGATCGTATAAATATTTGACAGGGTCATTAACAATCACATTGTGCACTATTACCGAATAATTCATCTTTGAAAATTTTAAATTTGCTACAAAATCGTACAAAATGTCAGCTACCTTGCACTTAACCGGAAACGGGGTAAGAGCGTACGTGCAAGTTAAAAAAGCTTTGAAGTTTATTTACGCACGCTAATTGGCAAAAGAAGAATTAGGAACAAATCTACTATAAAATGCTTTTTATCGCATTAAGATAGGTTGTTGCGTTTTAGAGTTATTCTTTGTTAAAGAAACAAGGATTGAACTCTGACAAGGGGAGGACAACCTCCGTCCCACCGATTTCGATCGGCTTTAACATACAGATTGGGGGCCATCGAAAAGTGACTCGTGTAAATGGGTTTAGGTTACTATATCTTCGTTTTTAAAAAAATAGAGATCAAATGTCATGACGCTGGATCGCACCGCTTATATACCTAAAAACTTGCACACTTTCAACCAAAGCGGCGGGGTAGTTATTAAGGCGCTTGCCTGCGGAATTGAACGTTGTAAGTTCGAATTCCGCTTACGTGCTTTTTTCAAGTGAATAAATAAAATATTACTAACAATAAAACTTCAGGTAAAATCAAAATTTTGTCATAGTTACGTGTGGGATAGTAGCAGTTCGACGAGATGCTGCTGTCCCGTACAATAAGAGGCTTCGAGCGCAAATGGATATATTAGATATCACCCGACGCATATTAAATTACGACAATTAGAGTGAGAAAGATAAAGCGAAAAAGAGATCGAACAATAATTGAAAAGTGATTTTGTCAAACGTAACTATGACAAAAAAATTTGATTTTACCTGAAGTTTTATTGTTAGTAATATTTTAATTTATTTACTTGAAAAAAATACACAAGCGAGACTCAAACTTACAACGTTCAGTTCCGCAGGCAAGTGCCTTAACCACTACGCCGCCGCTTTGGTTGAAATAGGTGCAGTTTTTCAGGTATATAAGCGATGCGATACGGCGTCATGACATTTGACCTAAACCCTTCTACACGAGTTACTTTTCGATGACCCCAATCTGTATATTAAAGCCGATCGAAATCGGTGGGACGGAGGTTGTGTGAAATGTGATAGGTGGTATAGTGAAATAAGACAAAATGATTTTTATCAAATAAAAAATGGTTTATACAAAAATTTTAATTGATATCTTTGCATTTATCAATCATCCCGACAACGTTCACATTTCGTTCATTTCTTTTAAATAATCACCCCTGTTGGTTTTTCTGACATAGCTGCGAACCATGTTATACCTTAGAAAAAGAAGTTAATAAACAAATTAAAATGTAGAATACGAAAAAATTAAATTGAACGTGTTATGAGGCCAGAGCAGACTAATACGCGATTACCCCAAGGTGCAGATCTGCACTTTCCCCAGGTAACAATATGTACGGAGCTTACCAAGGTTTATCTCAATAAATTTTAATATGTTAAAAAATATTGTTTATTTAATATAAACTTTAATCAATATTCTTCATACATACCAAAAACAATAGCTTCTAATATGATGTTATCTTAAGAAATATTGCACTTTTAAAATACGTACTATCAAAGTTGTGTGCGCTGTTCAGACGCAACGTTTTCGTAAAGATTGATGTAAATACTGGAATCGCATCATTTATCGTGCGTTATCTATGTAATAGATCGATATTAACTTGTAGTAGAATACTACAATATCAAATAGCATATAGATCGATATTAACTTATAGTAGAATACTACAATATCAAATAGCAAAATTTTACTTATTTTATAATAAAAAAAGCCCGATAATACACTTCCCCCAACTACGCCCTTACCCACTCCACCTTAATTAAAATTTTGTGAAATTTAATAATAATATTTTAACGTTAAGAGATTACTTCGATACCGCATCATTTAACTTTCTTTTCTAAATTGTTGGTCTTTGACAATTTAAAAATGGAGACCATTCAAACTTCTGAGATATTCACTTAATATTTTCTGAATATTCATTGGATTTTTTATGAAATTTGGAAGAATTTTCTGAAACTTAAAATAATCTCAATGAACATCAATTAACTCTTTAATTGCAACTACTGTATTTAAAAATGGCGGAGGTTCAAATTTAAAAAGTTTTGTTTACATTATTATATCAAGCCTGATGATTTCTTTAATTTTTTAAAAATTATGTGATATAAATTAACACATAATTTTTGAATTTAATTAATAACTTTTGAACCATTTTATCGATTTTTACAAAATTCAAGATGGTTGGACTATTGAAGTCAAATTTGAAGTAACATTTAAATTAACCCTATAGATTTAGCAGTTTTAAAAACGGCAGATATTCAGTTTTCCAAAGTTTCATTATAATAACTAAGGAATTATTTAATTTATTTCTCTGTCATTCAACATGAAACCCATACATTTTAAGATGATTTTGATGACATATATTCTAATCCCCTAACTTTAACCATTCCAAAATAAAAGTCATATTCTTAAAGTAGGCAATTAGCTTTTTTCCAGAATTGCTTGTTATATAGTATTATAGTTTATCATATAAAATATAAGTTTTATAATTTTAATATAAGAAGATAATTTTCATTAACGAGAATGTTACTTAATGTACGATATATTCATAATGAATAGCTGATTTGATTTTTATAATTAATAAAATTAGATTAAAGCATTATAGATTTCATATGGTAGTGCTATTCTTTTATGAAATAATATAATACGAATCAATGAATTTAATTCTAAATTTCATAAAAAGTATAAAATTTTTTTATAAAAAATTTTGTTGATAAAAATCAATGAAAGACAAAAGTAATACAGACGAAAAAAAATTTACATTAAATCAATTCTTTCGTTTATATTTAAGAAATCGATGATTCTCTAAATTCATTTATCTTTGAAGTCATTTTTTTTACTTTTTCATTACGGTGTACCTAATTTATGAATTCGAATAAATCTAAATATAAAACTTGAAGTATATAAACGTAACGGATAATTTCGAGATATTTTCGAGTTGATAACATATTATCACACTGGAAAATGTTTTCGATCGCTTTGACTGTACTGGTATCACATAACAAATTTGTTAAAGCCTTTGCATTGATCGCTTTCTTTAAACGACACATTTTTGTATTCTTTTGTCTCAATTGTAATGTCTTTTATCGAGTTACTTTTACCTGTAATGCATTTTCCATTATTTCTAAATCTAACATATATTTCTTTAAGCTTGTGACTGTTATTTAACATCAAAGAAAAATATTTATCATTTATATCTCACTTTTCTATAAATAACAAAACACAAATATTTTATTTACAATTTTTCTTTGAGAGATATTTGTTTATTTTAAATTATTATTTTCTTTTAAAAATATGTTACCGTTGAAAATCTATAAATTTGTTCAGCTTCTTTTAATTGGTAAATATTGAGAAAGTTAATGGGATAAGTTTTTCTTATTAAATGGAACACACTTCAAAAGTAGTCAGAAAGTCGTCTATAGAAGTAACATTTCTATATAAGAATCCGGAAATATAAATATTATTGACATGAATATATTCTTATATCTCGAATAGTATGGATTTATTATAAAAATATTTTTTTAGAATATATAACTTTTTATTAATTTACATAGTTATTTATTTTTAACTAAAATAAAATTTTGTATTCAATGCATGAATATTTAATGCATCATTGAAAACAAATCTTTCAAATATTATTTTATTTTTATTTTGAAATGTCTTCATGTTTTCTTTATATTTAACAGAAAATTTTATATAATTAGTTATAATTTTCATTTTATCTAATTGCTTTTTTATTATTGGAAAATATATTTTATTTGAAAATTCAACTTTGTTTATGAATCAAATTTAATTATTTGCTTACACATTTACCTACCTAGGCCACTCACTTAGAATAAAGAATAAATAATTCTTTATTCTAATTTGTGAATTGACAATAACCTGATAATGTTGAAAACATTTTGCACTGTGTATTTTTATTTAAACTTTAACTAATAAACAGTTTTATTCTATTAGTGTTTATGGTCTATTATTTAACAGAAAATTTTATATAATTAGTTATAATTTTCATTTTATCTAATTGCTTTTTCCAATAATAAATAAATTTTATTATTGGAAAATATATTTTATTTGAAAATTCAACTTGGTTTATGAATCAAATTTAATTATTCGCTTACACATTTACCTACCTAGGCCACTCACTTAGAATACAGAATAAATAATTCTTTATTCTAATTTGTGAATAACCTGATAATGTTGAAAACATTTTTCACTGTGTATTAATATTTTTTGCCTTATTTAAACAATTTTTTAATTTAATATTTTACCAATTTTTGAATTTATATAAAAAAAAAAACTAATATAAACATATCAAAAACAAAAATCATCTCCTCATACACAAACAGCTATAATATTCTTTACTTTGTTCTGATTGGACCCCTAATGGTTGAACCTCACATCCAGGGCTGGCATTACCATATAGGCAAACTAGGCAACTGCCTAGGGTGCAACACATGAAGGGGCACAAGTTTATGGTCTATGTAATTTGGAAAGTGAAGTAGGGCAAACTTTTTATTCTTTTACAGAATGTTATACAAGAATAAAAAGTCCACATGCTTTATTTCTTTTCATAACTCCATTATAAGTTGAAAATAACCCATAATGGTAATAATTTTAGTAGTAACAATAGACAATGGAATACTGAATCATTTAAAATAGTAAAATTATATAGATTAGTTCTGGGTCCTCCAACTTATAAATTAATCCAGAGTTGAATCCAGCTTCTCATTTAAAAAAAAAAAAAAATATTTTTAACTAAGAAAATAGCCAAAAATTTAAAAAAAAAAAAAAAATATTTTTAACTAAGAAAATAGCCAAGTTTGGAATATCATAAGGGTAATCATAAGATCAGAATATCATGTGTTGAATGATGATAAGACGAAGACAACCTCAAATTTTTATGTAAAGATTTAATATTTTATATATATCTGTGGGTCAGAAGTATAAGACACTATGTCACATTTACTACATTTTACAGGAGAGCAATTTGAAGTTGTTTTTCGTTGTTCTCCCTTATGGACTTGGTGTTATTTTAAAGCATCGTAACTCCACCAATTATTGATGTAGGACATAGTGTTATATACCTGTGGAAGAGGACGAGAAACCCATATGATTGTGTTTGGCCAAAAATGGACATAGTGCCCTATACCTCTGACCCACAGATATATATATATATGTTTGTGTTTGTGTGTGTGTGTTTGATATGTGAGTGAATGAGTAATAGAAATTCCGAGCCCCAACTTATATAAACTTCTAATTTGACATGAGGATAGCATTTAGGTCATATTTAAAAGAAAAAAGCCAAAATTCAATTTTGTTTTTTATTCTGATGGTTTCAGAAAATTGAAAATTTAAAAAGATAAAATGGTTTGTATTATTGCATGCTGAAAGAATTAAAAAATTATTGTATGAACAAGCCAGCTAATAAGCCTAATTAATTTACAAAAAATTAAAATAATCATATTTCTGTAAATTTTCATCAAAATCTTTTGAAATTTTTACGTTTATGGTCTATGTAATTTGGAAAGTGAAGTAGGGCAAACTTTTTATTCTTTTACAGAAGTGTAAACTTCAAGCTATGGTGTAAACTTTAATAAAATATCAAAATTAAATAGTGATATATGATTTAAGTATCGATTCATTTTTCTTACCCCTCACACATCACGCTATTTTACTATTTAACTCTTGGTTCTTTTTTTGGTTCTTAACTTCACTAGATTTAAAGGAACTGGTAGATTTTGCAAAATTGAAGGCAAAAAGTTTATTTTCTAAATTTAAAATTTCATTTTAAAAAAATATCCAACTTGTGAAATAAGGGGCATGCTTGTAAACTTTACTAGGGCACAGAATAACCTGCTCACATCATTCCCAGTATTGCACTTCTAAAGTGTAATAGGCTTGGCAGGAAAAAGTATAGGAAAGGATTGGCAGCAATAAAACAATAAAAGTGCCATGCCCCTTTTAATGGTGGATCTTTATTTACAAAAGGATTGGCAGCAATAAAACAATAAAAGTACCATGCCCCTTTTAATGGTGGATCTTTATTTACATTATTATTTTCTCATTTTTTGACAAAAATGAACACAAAGAATGAAAGTGATGTAAAAATTCAATGATTAATAAGAAATACAGTACACTCCCAAGTATCTGGTTCGCGACTACGATCTAGTTTTCTTTTATCTAGTTAAATGAGGAAGGCAAGGCGTTGCATTGGCAACATTGCAAAGGCATTGGAAGGGGGTGTCTGCTATGATCCTTCACACAAAGAATGAAAGTGATGTAAAAATTCAATGATTAATAAGAAATACAGTACACTCCTAAGTATCCAGTTCGCGACTATCGGCCTAGTTTTATTTTATCTAGTTAAATGAGGAAGGCAAGGCATTGCATTGGCAACATTGCAAAGGCATTGGAAGGGGGCGTCTGCTATAATCCTTCTATGTGTCATGTGCAAAATACAAGTTATGACAGGAAAAGAGCAGCGTTCTGCTCGTTCATTGTGTGAGGCCCGTGGGCCCGAGGACGATGTTGACAGGCGTTGGCCTAAAGAGCGGTGAGCGACGCGTGTAAGGATGGGTAATGAGAGTTGGCGGATAAACAGAGACGACGTTTAACAAAAACAACTTCCTTTATCTAGAGAGATCTTTAACATTTTTCTCTTAACCAAAGAGAAGTACCTGAACAAATACGTAGAACTCTAGCCTATCCGGCTTTTTTGTTATCTGGCCTGCCCTTCCGCCACATTAGGCCGGATAATCAGGAGTGTACTGTATTGCCTATTTTAATAGTTCTTATAAGTAATACTAAAATTTTGCTTTTGTTATCTGGCCTGCCCTTCCGCCACATTAGGCCGGATACTCGGGAGTGTACTGTATTGCCTATTTTAATAGTTTTTAGCAAAATTTTAGTATTACTTATAATTTCTTTTTAAATTTAAACATTTTATAATTTATCCTATAAAAAATTAATTTTCGCAAAAAATTTTAGTAGTCAACTTTATTTTAACATATTATCCAAACAACATGAACACAGTAATCTGGGATATAGAGAAACAAAGAGAAGAAAAAAAACTGAATTTTCTGAAAATATTGAATAATATAAATTTTTGTAAAAATCTTTTAAAATAAAAAATTAATAAATAGGGTTAGGGTTTTTGAAAAAGCAACATAATGATCACAAAATTCATTATGTTGCTTTTTTAAAAATGCTAAGCACAATTGCAATAAACTGATTAGGATCATCCAAATTGCAGTAGTAAAATTCTATTGTTTATTCCTGTCATGAGCAGTATATGCCAGATCTAGTATGGTGTAACTGCATTTATTGATGAATTTCAGGAACTTAGATAGTATCTTGTAACTATATAATTTTACATTATATTTGTTATAAAGCTTTCTGATATCATAATATTTTAAATTCTTGTAGAGTTGGAAATTTTTAAAAATTTCTAAATGAAATGGCATTCTAAATTTATGAAAGTTCATGATTAGAATGTTTATAACAAGAAATTTTGTATTTTATATGATAAATTATGACAAATAGTTCATTAAATAATAGTAGTTATAAAATATTTTTGAAATAGCAATTAATTTATAGTTATCTCTTACTGGATAATTTTATGGAATAGTTTAAAAGAAAGTAATACAGATAATATTTTTCCCTATTTTTTCCTTTGTTTCTAAAAAGTGTCTTCACATTTTAAGACAGAATTTGATGCTTCATTTGTAAATCCTTATGGTGCATTTATTTAAAAATTTAGAAACTATTGGAATAATATCAAAACTGATTTAATTAAATTAATAACTTTATTAATGAATAGGATTTTTAAATATAAATAATAATAATAATGGAAATTTATTTTTTATAGTGGATATGATTTTGGATATCTATTAAAACTACTTACTAATCAGAATCTGCCCAGTGAAGAATCTGAATTTTTTGAATTGTTACATATTTATTTTCCTGCTGTGTATGATGTAAAATACTTGATGAAAAGTTGTAAAAATTTAAAAGGAGGATTGCAAGAAGTTGCTGAACAGCTGGAGGTATATTAATTATTCTTAATTTTTAGCATATTAAAGTTATTTATTCTTAAGATTAGTTTACACTAGTGGTTCTTAACTTTTTTAGTGATTGTCACCCCTTGAATTTAAAAATAAATTCTTGCACCCCTTGAAAAATGTCTTTATATTTCGTTATTTAAGAAATTACATCTATTTCAAGATAATATTTTTATTAAAAACATACACATAAATTTACATGTACATACTAAACTATATATCATTTTTAATGGCTACATTGTTGTTGTTTATTCATAATAATACTTTTGAAGTGGGGTTCCTTTTTTGAAAGTGTCACATGTAAGTCATCACTTCCATTTAAGTGATTTCTGGCGTTGTTTTATGTGCAAAAGTGATGAAAATTCCATTTCACATAGATAGCTGGTAGTAAATCCAGCATTAATCAATTAATGTTGAATTAAAGAAAATTAGTATTAATTTTTTTGTCAAATTACACTGTTAATGTTCATATTCAGAGTATACATACATGTGTGTATCAACCAGTTTTTTTTTTTTTTTACTGCATTTGCTGGTAAGTATGATGTGCTGAAACAAAAGTAGAGAATATAGATTTCAAAAGTTGATGTAGCATTTGCTACTTTCTCACAGGCGATAGTTTCCATTGAAAATTTAGAAACCTCTCTTGCCATCCCCAGGGGTGCATGCTAATTTAGAAACCTCTGGTAAGTATGATGTGCTGAAACAAAAGTAGAGAATATAGATTTCAAAAGTTGATGTAGCTTTTGCTAGTTTCTCACAGGCGATAGTTTCCATTGAAAATTTAGAAACCTCTCTTGTATCCTCAGGGGTGCATGCTAATTTAGAAACCTTTTTTGCATCAGGTTAAGAACTACAGGTTTACACCAAGTGTAATCATTAACTCATTGGGTGCCAGTAATTAAGCCTAATTAATATGCAAAAACAAAAAAATTAAAATTACGAAATCTCACTTAATATTCATCGAAATTTTTTGAAATTTTTAAGATTTATTACTTTTTTTATTGTCATACTAACAATGTAAAAATTTTTTTGAGTTTTATTTCTTTCACAACTTTTCATTTATTATATGAGATCAGAGAAAACACAATTTTTATATATGAAATCTTAGCCATCCAATGAAATATTTAGTATTTTCTGATATTTAAGCCTGGAACACACCGACACTTTTCTGTGCAGAAATGCAGAATGCAGAAACACACAAAAACACAAACACAAAAACACAAACACAAAAACACAAACACAAAAACACACACACAAAAACACACACACAAAAACACACACACAAAAACACAAAAACACAAACACAAACACAAATGCAGTTAAGTAGAGTGCATTCCACTGCCATTTTACATCCACTGCCAATCGATAATCACGAATAACTTTGTGAAAAGTAAACTATAATGCTATATTTCTTTTATAATTTTAAAATTACAAAATTAGAAAAAGAAAGATGGTATTATGGCTTACCTTTCAAAATGTTAACCGTAATTATCGATCGACAAAGGATGTAAAATGGCGGTGGAATGCACTGCAGTTAAGAAACGAAAAGCGGCATCTTGTGTTTTTCTTATATTTAGCAAATTGATAATTTATAAATATATTCTAAAAATAATTTCAAATATTTTTTAAATATGAAATATTTTCATTATTTATATTATATTTCCATTACATTCTATTATAATTTCTCTGCGTCTGACAAATGTGATCGAAAATTATTTTCAGAATGATCTATATTTATTACATAGAGGTAGGAACTAATCTATGATTTATTATATGCCGTATGCCGATAGATTTCCCAAAGACTTGCTTTAAAACTATATCCTTGTAATTTTTGTTCTTTTTGTTATAAAGACAGGAATATTTTCTTATGTTTTCGATAATCATCTCAGTATTTACAGCAGACAATCGTCGCTTACTTTCCGTCACGTTTTAAGCGTATATGACGTCATAAGTAAACAATGCTATGATTAGTTGTAGTTAGGCAGAAACCTCGAGCAGAATGAAAAACTTGAGCCATGCTAATGTCAATTTTCTGCCTTGTTTCTGCTTTGATACACACAAATTTCTTTCAGTTTTTTGCCATTTTTTCTGCAATTCTGCGCAGAAAAGTCTCAGTGTGTTCCAGGCTTAAGTGTTATGAATAAAATAAGGTATGAATAAAGAAAATCAGATAATATTTTTAAAAATTATTGATAAAAAACAAAATATTGTCCAAATCTTACAAATACAATCCATTCACATTTTCTGTCTTAAGAGTGGAATTTAAAAAGAAATTTTGGCAATTAAGACCCATCATTGGTGACATGTATTTTCATCCAATAAATGCCAAAAAACCACTCATCCATTCACATTTTCTGTCTTAAGAGTGGAATTTAAAAAGAAATTTTGGCAATTAAGACATTGTGAAATGTATTTTTATCCAATAAATGCCAAAAACCACTTTGTGTTAGCTCCATTGCATAACTCAGGATTGAATTTTATTTATATTGTTTTTTGTTCTGCCATCTTGCCATGTATTCATGGCAAAGGCACTCAATAGGCCACTACATATTTCAAATACATTGTGGAAATGTATATCAAAATTCAAGACATTTATGAAATGTCAAAAGAAAGTGTTGTCTGTTCTCGGACAAGACTTTCTTTTAAATACTTGGTAAATGTCTTGGTCAAGAAATGCTGTGACATATAATGGACTTTTTCACTGATCATAGTGTTAAAGGAATAAAGATTAAATTCAAAATTTGTTAGTAGTAAAAAAATTACTATATTTCTAACATTACAATATATAGGGCAAAATAATGAATAATATCTATATAATATAGTATTTTAATTAAAATAATTTGTCATAAAATGCTTATTTCATTTTCTTTTGACTCTTATATTCAGCAGTTGGTATCTTATAAGAATCAATAATAGTCTATCAATATATTTGACTCATTTTCCTTGGTACTCCTTTTTTATTTAGAAAATTTTTTGATGGAACCTTTTTTCAAGTTCATCAGAGATAGTTCTCGTATTTTCAGGAAAAAATATAAATAAGATCAACAAGTGAACTTTAATGATATGTTATATCCTATAATAAGTTATAACAAAATTAGCTCACAATTCATAGTTTTATCATAATTTTTTTATTGTGTAGAAAAATTAGACATTTTTAAATATCTCCATAGAATTTTCTTTCTGTAACATTTAATTTTATAATAAAATCATGGTTCTGGAAATGTAATTTAATTTGAAGACCAATGAAAAATTCCTTTTTTCATTTTGGCCTCTTATTTTGGTAAATTTTTGTATTTAATATACAAACTTTCTCCTCCTGGTACTCCTTTTTTATTTAGAAAATTTTTTGATGGAACCTTTTTTCAAGTTCATCAGAAATAGTTCTTGTATTTTCAGGAAAAAATATAAATGAGATCAACAAATGAACTTTAATGATATGTTATATCCTATAATAAGTTATAACAAAATTAGCTCACAATTCATAGTTTTATCATAATTTTTTTATTGTGTAGAAAAATTAGACATTTTTAAATATCTCCATAGAATTTTCTTTCTGTAACATTTAATTTTATAATAAAATCATGGTTCTGGAAATGTAATTTAATTTGAAGACCAATGAAAATTCCTTTTTTCATTTTGGCCTCTTATTTTTGGTAAATTTTTGTATTAAATATACAAACTTTCTCCTTCTTCATTTATCACCTTCATAAATAATTTTTATTAAACAGAGCTTGAAATACAGTAGAGATAAATATATTTTTGATTTATCCAAAAAAGGTTGCACCATTCTTTTTGCCTGTTCTTGTTTCTGACTGTAATGGTCTTTTCTGTAGTGGTGGTCCTTTTCTTGGCTGTCTCATTCATATAAAAAGCAGAAGAATTTAATATGTTTCTTTTGTAAACTTGTCTCTCTTGTAAACTTGCAATATTCCAAACAAACAATAACTAACAATTAAACTTAATGTCAGTAAAGCTTACTTGGAATTAATAACCAAATAACTTAACACTAAAACAACAACAAAAGACAAAATAACCAGAACTTCACAATTGTTAAAAATAATGAACAAGTGTTAGTTCTAAAGACAAAAATTTTTATACAGTTATAAACTAGTAAAGTGAATAAATCCAAAGATAGATAGTTAAATAATAATAATTAATTTATTGAATTAAAAAAATTCTGTGTTAAAAAGCTTTTTTGAAACAATAAATTATTAAGAAATTATTAAAATACAAACAATTAGTAACAAAAAACTTGTGTAATTATCAATCCAAGATTCAAAACAATAATAAATCTATCAATCAGAAACAATAAACAATTTATTCTACTATCTCCCTACACTCTGGATACAAATTAAGTCAATCAATTGTCTATATGAGAGAATTGAAAGATGCTAATCAGCATCCAGTTGTAAAATACACTTCATTGACCTATTAGCAAAAATTCCTTTTATAGTAACTTTTACAAGTCCTAGGATTGGTTCATTTACATATATTTGTGAAGCAATTTTAATGTCTAGTTTACAGATAAAACAATTCATTTCATTCTTTTTACAATTTAACAATATTTATTTACCAATTATAAACTGACTTTGATAAGAGACCATTCTTTAATTCTCAGATCAGATCAGTGACATTATTTTAGAAAGATGACATCAAATGATAAGTGAGTTTGTTAGGAAGACTGCAATTTCATTCTGAAATCTGTAATGTCTAATTTCCTGAGGTGGAGAACATGAAATGTTTATTTACTTTTAAATTAAATAAAATACCCAAAATAATAAGAAGAAAGAAACATTCTGAAATTTGTAATGTCTAATTTCCTGAGGTGGAGAACATGAAATGTTTATTTACATTTAAATTAAATAAAATACCCAAAATAATAATTAATTGGAAAAAATCCAAATTAAATCTTCACAACCTTGCAGCCCATTCAACTCCACTATAACTTTTTAAGTCTGCATATATATCCACTAGTGATCTAGTATATTTTTTGAGTTGAAGTGATTTAAACATTTTATTTCTTTTTAAGTCTGCATATATATCCACTAGTGATCTAGTATATTTTTTGAGTTGAAGTGATATTTTATTCATTCATTCTAGTTTGTGAACATATTTCAAATGTAAACTCTGTCAACTGTATTTTAGGGAGATTGATGCTGATCAATATAGCTTGCATTCCTTATAGTTAAATCCTCATATTTAGCCTTTATGGTGCCAAGGCTCTTATTAACAGCTCCCAAGACCACCAGAATGGAAAAAGTCCTGCAGTATTGAAGATATATTTCCAAATCATGGCATTAAGTGTCTCAAAAGAGCACACATTCATGCCTCCATGATTAGAGTTTGAAAGATCCATAGTACAGATCCCCACTGATGATAAACCATTTTCTTTGAAGGAACATTCATCAAAGAAGTTATCCAAGCTTGACATAAAGATCCAAGAATACCTTACAGGCTTTCTTGATCCACTTCAGTAAAGGTCTTATTATTGGCTATGCTGGTGGCTACCACCAAAATAGCATCTACCAATAATGTGAAGTTGCTACACTTTCACATCTTTACTCTGCCCTAAGACTTTCCAATTCTTAATTTTTTAAATTGAATTATAGGCCTAAGAAACAAGGTCTTATTATTGGCTATGCTGGTGGCTACCACCAAAATAGCATCTACCAATAATGTGAAATTGCTACACTTTCACATCTTTACTCTGTCCTAAGATTTCCAATTCTTAATTTTTTAAATTGAATTATAGGCCTAAGAAACAAAGTTTCATGACATCCTCTCTGAAGAAATCCCCAGTTCAGAATGCCAACATGACTAGTTTAGGAAAACTCTTCATCATAAAAATTATCATGTTAATATATTTCCCAAAAACACAGCCATTTAAGCTTTTGACAACCCATTGGCATATAAATGCATTCTTACTGAATAAATGTGCTATTAATCAAAGTATATCTCTTGACCAATAACAGATGTCTCCTATGAGATTTCCATCAACATATCTTGGATTCCTTTTGATAAGCTTGACTTTATCAATCATCATCTTGGAATTTGGTTAGGCCTTTTTAATAATAGCCATTCTAAGAGAAGTCAAAGCTTCAGAGTATAACTAGCTAAGAGTGCAGGCAGGTTTGATGAGTTTTTATATAGCTTTTTTGATTTAATTTATAGATGTTTTCTGACAGATTGAAATTTAAGATTAAGATGATAGCTATAAATAAATGACTGAACTTAAAAACAGTTGTTAACATCATTATGATAGAAAAAATTATATAATAATAATAATTATTAAAATTAAAATCATTATTTTTAGTCTTAAAGAATTAACAGAATATGAGTTTTGTTATGAAATTTTGTTTTATTATATGAGCTTTTATGAATTTTTTTATACAATAAATAATAATTTTTAGAATAATGTCTTAAAGATGGATTTGTAATATTTTCTCCTAGAATAAATATTCTCCATTAATTGCTGTATATTAATTTTTCAAAACATATATAGTAGTATATTGATGATGATTTTAGCTGATTATATAAAAAACCTTAATTATTATTATTTGTTATTTTATTATAACTTCTGAAGTTATAATAAAATAACAGAAAATAAGTAAGTAAAATACACTTACTTATTAATTTACCTATTAGAAATAGATATAAAATTATAAATGGATATTTTAAATAGACAAAAAAATACATATTTTATTAAAAAAATTAAAGAGAAATTTCTTATCTTTATCTTTTCCATTATATATTATAATATTTTAAAATTATTTTTTAAGCTTGAAAGAATTGGTCCTCAACATCAAGCAGGAAGTGATAGTTTATTAACTGGTGCTGCTTTTTTTAAAATGAGAGAGGTATTTGTTTTATTTTAACTAAAATGTTCAAAACAGTAAAAATTTTTAATAATAAAACTAACATAAGTTTTTTAAAATTGCATTATACAAATAGTGTATTTAAAAAAAAAAAAAAATATAGCTATATTAAATGATATCTAAGAATAAATTTATCACATTAAAAATAAATATCTAAAATAATAAATAGATAATATTTAAAAATAAAAAATAGTGCAATTACTATTAAAATATATATATATATAATTATTACTAATATTCATGCATGTATAGTTTTGACACTTTCATGATGGGTGGACCCATGATATATGCATCCAAATGTCAGTTTTATTGGGACGTAATTACAATGGAGATGCTATGTTAATATCAAAATTATTAACTTTTAATAATTAATGATTAATCAAATTTTGGGTATAAATAATTTTTCTCTCTGTCATTGCATTATTAATGATTTTTTTACATTTATAGTACTATAAATGTAAAAAACACATGGTATAACATGGTATTTAGGTTCCTGAAAAACACCGTGTTGTGTGAAACTGTGCTTCATGAGACCTGGAGTCAATACAAAAAGATGAGTTACATTCCAAAACCAATTAAAAACAAATAACTTTCTTTAGTTCCACATAAAAAACTTAATAAATTCTGAATGTTGGTAACTTAAATAAATTTATGCTTTTTATCCTACTGCTACAAGCACTTAATAACACAGTGTTTTAACTCAAATTAAATTAGATTATTAGCAGTTTTTGAACTTTGTTAAATATTCTACATATATCAAAGATGCTTATTAATATATTTAGAAACTTTTTTAAAACTTAAAATGTTGAATCAGTTTGATTTTGTTTACATTCAGTTATTTTCAACTTTATTTGACCAATTGCTCATTTCTTACCATAACCTTATACTTTGGCTAAACTATATACTATCTATCACAAAGATAAACTCTTACAAACTAGAATTTTCAAATTTATTTCAAAGTATCTATCATTTATGAATTTCTGAGTATACATTATTACTTAGATAAATATTTTTGATAATTATAAATAAAATTTAAACAAATGTTCAATTAAGAACTTTTAATAATTTTTTACTATTAAAAATTTTACTGAAAATAAAAAATTTACTAAATCTTTTAAACCAAATCAAATATTCAGCCAATCCAGAAATAGGGTTGCATGATATGTGTCTAGTCTGGTTCCTCATGAAAATGTCCATGCTGACAATAAATTTTTTTTAATATTGGCAACAAAAATTTAAAATATTACAAATAAAATATTTTTCTCATTTCAAAGTGCCCCATGAATTTCAAATACCTGTCATGAAAGTGTTAATGTGTTTATGAAATTTTAATTATTTAATATATTTAATAGAGAGCAGCAAGGTTTGTTAGCATGTTGTCATCCAGTACCACCACTTGTTCGTCAGTATTTGAATGAAATACACAAAATTATATTAGAAGCCCGAGAAATATCTGAGAAGCAGGTTTGTGACCCATAAATTTTTCTGATATAAATTATTGTTAAAGTGAATATCTTTTTTATTATTGACAAAACTTAATATTATTAAATTTATATCAATATAAAAATATTAAATTATGTACAGTTTTTTTATATTCTTTATTCTTTTGCATTGTTATCTTTATATATTGTATTATTCCTTAATATTGAATTTTCATTTCAAAATTAAATTCAGTTTCCATAAAGACTTACTATTTTTAAATTATATAATAAATTTTATTATATCATATACTATTAATAGAGTAAACAATTGAATTTTTAAAATCTTTGTGATTGAGTTACAACATATTGCTTATTTTAAAAAAAGGACTTTCTGTAGTCAGTGCAACAAAAAGTATATATGATGTTTAAGGATATAATACTTTATCTGTGAATATCTGTCAGAAGTGATTTAAAAAATTTTGAGAAGGAAATTTAAGTTGGGAAGATGAGCCAGGCTTAGGATGCCCTTTTCTCAGTGATGATATTGACATCTCCACATGGATTACAAGTATTCCTCAATTAACAACAAGAGAATTTGCTGAGATACTTAATGTATCAAAAACAATCATCAGTGACCACTTAAAATCAGTAGGATGGATCAGTATGATAAAGTTAATAATACATTTTAGATTTCTGAGTTTGGTATCATTGCATTACTCTAATTTATCACATCTAGCAATACATATGCTATTTGTTACTACCAGAATTTTTTTCAGGTTGCAACCATCACTTATTGTCATTTTTTCATTCCATCATTGATATTTTACTTTTTCATCTATTATTAATGATTGTGTGTGTTATTTGTAACTGTTGAACTGTTTGTTGTGCTTTTTTCTTTTATAATAATAAAAAAATTTTAAGTAGGTTTAAATAAATGAAGTTTTATTGTAATTATTATTCTCTAATTATTTATCATAATTATTAAATTGCTTTATTTATTATTTTAATAATTTTTTTTTCAGCCTGATATTGTCAAATCAAGTACTGTTATCCCACATTCAGATAATCCAATAGATTTGGATAATATTCTCAATTGTCCTCATGACATTATACAGGAAACAGATTCACATTTACCAACTTTATTAAGTGAGTATTTATTATTTATTTTGTGTTAAAGCAAATAGAATGAAATTTGATAATTTATTTTTAGTTGAGAAATTACATTTACTTAATATATTTATTTTAATCCATCAGAATGTCAATATTTGTTTTCATATTTAGTGATTTTTCTTTGTTGATTGTCTGCCATTTAAAAATACATTAAAACATTTAATTTTTTAAATATAATAAATTATAGTTTAAATAAGTACTGTTTATTCTTTAGAAATAAAAAATATCTCCTTTCTGCCAATATTTTATACAATAAAGAAAATACTAAAACTAAAGTGTAATATAATTGCATTCAAAATAAAAAAGTTAATAGAAAAATAAATATCCTAAAACTATTTATTAAAATCAAACACATCTATAACAAAACATGAAATTTCAACTGATTTCGTTTAAATTGATTGCTTCATTGATTAGTTATGATCTTAGATTGCATAAGGAATATATTTGGCAGCAGCCGTTTCATTGCCTGTCATAAATTAGCCAATAATCATGATGAAATTAACCCTTCCAATTGCTACCATCATAGAAGCTTACTTTTTGTAACTGTTGGCTGACTCTCTTTTAACAGTTCAATTCTGGGTCCCTTCTGTACAATATGGAGATACAGACCCAGAATTGAACTCACAGTATCTTCCATATGTTAAATAATTACTTTACCACACAGCCATCTGGCTAACCATTCAATTTTAAAATTTGGTTTAATTAGAAGTTTAATAAATAGAATGAGGAGATGGTATTTGGTTCTCCAATTAGTGTTATACCTATAGAAATTTTTACTCATTGACGTCCAACATTAAATACCATTTATGCTATTCTGGACTGATGGTTTTTTTTAAGTTTCTAAAATTTGTGACTGCTTCTATTGATTTGAAATTTTTATGAATAAGAGAAAAAATAATTTCCTATTTTGCTGAAAAATAAAATTTTTGAATAAAACTTGATGTTTTATGAAATTTTGAAATATTTTACAGTTTTTTGTCTATTATATTTAGATGATTCATTGAATTTTAAATCTTTGATGATTAAAAAATAAATAAGTAATCCCTATAACAAATACACAACTCAGATATCTAAAAAATGTCAATCTCTTATAAACAACAAAATTTGAAGAACAAATGTGCTGATTTGCTTTGGTCTTAGGAAAATAAATAAATATAACATCAAAATTTATTCCTAGATGGAAGCACTTGTATTGAGTATATAAACAATATTGTCATGTTATGTACTAAAGAGCTAAGAACATGTTAGATACAGGAATAACTTTAAATTGATTTAAATTTAGTTGGCTGGTTTAAAATGGGCTTGGTTATTAGTGTGTTAATTCTATATCATCACTTTTGTATGCTGTAGATCAGAGATGCTCAACTTGTGACCCATAGTACACTTGGGCTTGCCAGATTTTTAATTTCCACATATGAGAAGCATTCAAAAAATATTTTAAAAAATATATATGGAGGTAATTTTTAAAATATTTTTTGAATGCATATATATAATAATAGCATTGAATAGAGTGTAGCAACTCTTGTTTAATCAATAGATGGAACAGAAAAACTCAGCTTCTCAACAAATACTTGTGACTTCCAAAAAGTTAAACATCTCTGCTGTAGAGGATCTTGCCCAATCTGTGTCTGTAAGAAACTTAGTTTGCTGAACCCTTAATTGTGGCCTACAAACAAGATTTTCTAAAATATTCAGACAGGAAACTTGATGAAAATGCTTTTTTTTAAAGTAAATTTCTTTATAAAATGTAATTTTATCGAAGTAAAACAGTTTTGGGCTAAAATATATGTTATAGTAGTATTATAGTATTAGGTTCCTGACTATAGTAGTAGATATAGTAGGTTCCTGACTTATGCAGTTAATTTGTCCAAAAAGTTCTGCATATATCAAAAACTGGAAGTCCAACAATGCAATATACATGATTGAGCATATTAATAAATGAAATGGCCAAATGAAATTTATGATCATAAGTGATCTTGGCAAAAAAGTAAATTGTTTATTAAATTTTCATTGGCATTTTATGAAAATTCAACCAAAATAAAGATATTTACACATCCATGTATTTCTGAAACTGCATAAGTCAAAATCATTGTAAGTTGGGGATCTACTTTATTACAAACCATTGAATACCATTTATTAAGGCTGTTGTAAATAATTGGGCTAAGTTGAGACTAGCTATAGAGCTCTCTTTACGACATTTAAAAATATTTATACAATTTTATTTGAAATTTGGTAAAAAATTTTGTCTTTTCCACTTTTGTTCAGAAAGTAATTGTTGATAGCAAGATATCACATCCATGACATATTGTATTCGTCTTGCCTTTGAACTTCTATCAAAAATTTGAATCATTTTGTATAAACTGATCCATAAATTTCATAATAGTGGCTAAACTTGTTTTGAGAAAATCCATTGGAAATTTCTTTTGCTCCTCATATTCAGAAATGCTAACTTCCTTGTCTTCATGCAATTTCAGAATTATGTGAGTATAACAATTTGAAAAACTGCACCAAGATGAATCAATAAAAAATATAGAATTCGAAGAAAACTACATTAAATCGAAACAGCATTAAGCGGGGTCTTACTATAATAGTAGCACTGCTTAAAAATATCAAAAATAGTTTATAAATAGATCACTTAAACACAAAAATATTCCTTATAAATATTATATTTGAATCTCTTAGAATCAAAATTGATTAATTTATTTTCTGTAAGTTTCTCAATTTTAGTGTCCAAACATGTGTTTGCACTAATCATGTGCTCTGGTGTTAAAATTGACAAATTTACAAATAATGGAGTTAATCAGTTTGATTTCCAAGAGATTTATTTTTGAATTATTATTAATTGAAATATTAGTATTTGGTTTGTTTTTTACCTCTCAAAATCTGAATAAAAATTTAAATAAAATGGCTCAAAAATATTAAACATCATTAAAAAATTTATATTAACAAAAATATTTTTAATCTTGTGAGGCCTGCACAGCCCACTGAGCCCGCAAGATAAAAATTGAATGATGCTCAACAAGCGGATAGCCTACCTGCAGTTTGTGGCATGCGTAAGGACAGGTAACGAGACCTCAGACAAAGACGGACACACAATGTTTGTGCAAACAAATATCTTCCTTTATTGGAGAGAGAAAGTAATTACATTGAACAGACCCGACAATCGGGGTCGGAGGACAATACCTTCTTTTAAATAGGGTGATGCACCCTCGGTGATGACTACTGGCTGGGGTTACGTCTCCTACGGTCAGCTTGGCGGCAGTTCCTCTCTCTACGGGTCGGTGATGCGGTTTCCCTTTTTCCTAATGGGCGTGAACCGTTGATAGTGGAACAGTTCTCGTCAAAATATAACACAATTGTCCTAGATCAGAGGTGGGCAGTTATATTCTACCGCAGGCCAGATAAACAATATTCAGGATGAAGCGGGCCGTATAAAACTTGAAAAGTATCTAAAGACGAATTTAACCCTACTATGCTGTAATTATGTAATTATTAATTATTATTATGTAATGAAATTATTGATGTTAACAATAACTACTCTATTAATAATTAATAAAAACTACTTTGATATAAAATGACTACTGACATTCAAGCAATGATTCTTGCACAAACACATTTCTCTCATCATCACACAGGACAAAAATAATAATTGCGCCAGTTTACCTGTACATGTTCTTGTCAATCTCGCTATCGTATTAGTCAGTTTTGTGATACTTACGAAAAGAAATATTTGTGTATCAATATTATTTTTAAAATATACTTTTCTTGTGTTATTCTTTTATTTTTAAAATATACTTTTCTTGTGTTATTTTCTTAGTTTTTTTTTTTGTATGCAAAGAGTTCAAAAGCATTCGTAGAAACTACTTTTTCATTAGAAACATTAGAAATTCGTCCTACAAATTAATAAATTCTGATAATTTTCTTTAAAAACAAAGTATTTTATCAAACTGATTGCTAGCAATCTATTACATCAGAATGTTATACAAAATATTAGGACTGATTGATTGTTAACAACCTATAACATCAGAATGTTACAAAATATTAGCACCTATAAAGTTATTTTGTAAAAACAAATTTACAATTTAATGTGAATGGAGAAATTTACTGTCTTTATGGTTAATTATATCATCAAAATTTGGAGTAACTCTGTAGTCTAAGTGTACAGTAGCGAGTGTATTGATTGTTTTACACTACAAAGTATCCATTATTTTATTTTTTCTTTCCGAGTATAATTTTACAAATATGAGCCTTGAAATTGAATGTGTTCTAGTTTATATGGAGGGCCTTATAAGATGTCTTCGCAGGCCGGATCCAGCCCGCGGGCCATTTCTTGCCCACCCCTGATCATCGAGCACTGTGTTATAATAAGCCGAGCGTCAACGAGCAACTTTGCTTCAATGATAGGAGAGATTTCACAAATAGTTCGGATCCCTGTAGGCGAGATCCAACAAGAGTAGACGGACAATAAGGTATCTCTTCTTTACTGGACCAGAACTGACTGTCTAGCGTGACGATTGCGTGACCAACTTCACCAACGGACAAATACCGACTAATTTCTTTAGAGTTCGGAAAAAGGCAACCGTCCTCTGCTTCGGGCTGGAATTGACTGCCTTCCTTTGTCTCAGTCTCTCTCTTACTTCTTGATCAACATAAACAAACATATCTCCCCTTTTTCCTGGGAAATCGCCACTACAACCCAGGTCACATATTTTATGCTATCCCAACCAAACACCTGCACGACATTTGAGTCTTCATGCAGTTCGAACCATAACATGTTTATTATTCTTTCTGGGATGGTGGAGAACTGAGTACCTCGGACCAGCTGGAAGAAAGACACATTCACCTGATGTTTATTACAAAATTGTCAACCCCCGTTAACTTACGATCGGGTGTGAAATGATATTCTCCAGCAGGCCCGACGCAGAGTCTCCACAATCTTAATAATTAATTTGAAAGAAAATAATTAAATTATATTCTAATGAATGTATTCTAATTATGTTGTAATTTATATATTGTAGAATAAGTGCATTAAAACAATAATTTATGAATATTGTATCTTTTATGTATATATCAAATATAGTTTTCACAAATTTCTAATTAAATTTTTTGATATACAATATATATTCTGATTATTTGATTTTATATTAAGGATGTGCATTTAATATATAGAAAAACAATAATGTTTTAAGGAAGTAATGATGAAAATCATTAAATTCTGCCATGTCAGCTAGATGAGAAATTAAATTGATAATTTACATTCTGAAGCATCATCATTCCAATTGATTGAGATTCCATCAAAATTATGCAATTTGGGATGCATGCTAACCTGAACATTTGTTCAAGTTATCATGCATCCCAAAGTGATTAGTTTGATAAAAGAAACAACCTCTTCAAAGTGCATAATTTTGAATTAAAATAACTGCTTTAAATTGAAAAATACATGTATTTTAAAAAATTAGTGTTTTCTAAAAACGAAGTATCCATTTTTATATGATAATATATATTTCTTCTTCATATTAAATACATATATATATGCTTAAATTACTGCTATTAAATGATTGTCATTTATCATATACTGTTATTTACTGTTTTATTTTTAACATATTTAAATTTAATTTAATGTAATAAATCATTTATCATTAAATATTCCTGCAAATACTTTCAAAATATTGACTAATTTGTTTATTAGAACAAAATAATTATGGTTTGTAATTTTTTCTAGTATCTTAATAAAGATATATTTTAATAATACAAACATAAATGTCACATAAATGACTATTGATAAATAACATACTTAGTAAATTGTGTCATTAACATTTTATTATACAAATATAGAAAAATAAAATTATTTAATTAAATATTGTAGTTTCATTACCTAAAATCCAATTTTTACACATTAGATGTTTTTCGAAGATAACATTGACGATGCCAAATATTGCGGACATCTTTATGGACTGGGAACTTCATATACCATCAATGGCCAACCTGAAGACCTGTTAAACATTTCCTCATCTTGACAGATGTCACAAGTGCCACCAGACAATTTTGTATCTTTAGTCACTGACATTTTATAAGATTGACCACAAGCAGCATCCATTTCCATGTGATAAAAACAGAAATTATTTTCAAAGTACTGTTTAGATTTAAAAGAATTTATTTTAATATTGGATGCATCTTTGTAAACATGCCTTGTTATAATACTGTCCATCGGTAGTTGTTAATGTATCACTTAAGCAATCGTGAAGCTGTCCCATAGCTCAATTTTACTTCATTTCTGAAATGCAAGATTGTTTTTCTTAATACTCACTATGTTTGGAAACTTTCTATGTATTTTAAACAAATTGACAAGTTAAACTATCTGTTTATACTTTTTTTTAATTAGCTATTGCATTTATTCATTGTACAAATTAATCATCAAATTTGCATAGAAAATTTCATTATTGTATAAAATCTTTTAAAATTACTTTTAATTTGAACATTCCAACATAAAATCATTTTCGTTAAAGTAATGAATTATCGGTATTTGAGATGAGTTTAAAGTAGTTTTCATCATAGGCTTGCAAAAGCTTTTAACTAAAAAAGTCCAGTATTAAATGCAGTCTTTTTGACTGGTTGTTGTTTACATTTATAAATGTATTTTATCATATAAAAAATTTTTAGGCAACAGTTTTATTCTGTACAGTTTATACTAGTGAATGGAATTTCTTTTTCCTGACCAATCAATGTTTTTATTTCTTCTGTATCTGTAATTATATACATATATATAAAAACAGATGCACATCTGTGATATATTCAATTCTATTTTTATTCTATAAGTTTTGATAATTTAAATATTTACTGGGACCATGTTCAAAAAAACTGTCATTTTTAAGAAATTTTTAATAAATATCTTATGTGAAATGATGCTGCTGTGGATTTTATCAATTTATTATGTAAATAAAAATATTAGTTTTTGTGTTGTGCAATGTTTTAAATGAAAACAGCATTTTTTGAGTAAAATTTTTTAAATAATCCATCAAAAGTTTGATAAATTAATTTTCTAAAATACTATTTGGTTGATCTATTTTAAGAAACAAAAACTTATTTTCCACGTGGTAATCATCTGTTATACAGTTCTATAAAAATTCAATCCTTGATACAGTATCGACATTTATTCACAAAAATGTTTACAAAGACGAATTGTAATAGTGATTAAAAATTATTAAGTTTGGATTTTTTCAAACAAATTATTTATATTAAGTTCATTAATACTTTTTAATGAACTTAATATAAATACATCCATTTGACTTATACTTTTTGTACAGTATTCTGTCAAGATTCAACATCATTTCTTATAATTGATGGAGATGGAGCATCCTGGAGTATGAATGCAGTAATTGGCTAAAACATTTCTTATACTTGTAAATAGAATAAGGCTGTTAGCTGTTTAGGGATTTTTGTAGTCAGGTTAAACAACTTTCAGGGACTTTAGTGTAAGATTAGTTTTAAATATTTTTTCATGTTTTTAGTTGCCATTATATAAGCTTATTCTTCATATGAGTGACTTGGATTCATAATCACTTTTCTTATTAATTTAGAATAAAAATTCTTATGATAAATCATGTATTGATTTTAGTGTTAGGTTAATACTTAATATAAATTAGCATTGAAAGTTGGTTAATCAAATCTAACTTGCTTTTGAATTGTATTCTGTTTAATTTTCGTAGAGTTTTCACTTAGCTTCTATTTACTAACATCCTGTCATTTTTATAATGAATACCACTGTTGGCCTGACTACAACATAGAATAAGGAACAATTGAAGGAAAACTGATACTGATTTATGCAGAAAACAGTACAGTAGGTCTTTGTTTAACATCAGGGTTAGATTTCTGATAATCATGATTTTTAACTAAAACCAAAATTACCATTGACCTCTAGAATTATAAATGAAAGTTCCTAGATTCTGTTATTAGAAGAGATAATGTTTGGTACCTTTTCTAACCTAAGCATTAGTGTATTGCAAACTATAATAATAAATATAATTGTAATTGATTTAATTAAATCATTGCTGATATGGACCATATAGATGGTAGAGTGTTTCAGTTAGTCTCTAAATATTATTTTCCTACTTAACTGATTGTGTTGATTGTTATTTTCACAATTAGAAGATAGTAGGATATGGATTCTAATAGTAGTAGTTATTGTATTGTTCAATAATAAAATGAAACAAAAGCATGATTTAATCATATGTAAAATTTTACTATTAGGGTATATTAGTTATATGTCATGCCTTACCAGTAAAGGAAATGATTTTCTAATAAAAAATAATTTAGAATTCATAATGTTATGTCCATGATTAGTTTTTTAAAATCAGTTCTATATCATTCATTAATTAAATTAAGTAGCTGTGCCACTACAGGCACTATCACAGATCAACAGCAAACATTTATGACTGGAATTGATGAGCCTGACACACCTTATGTAAATTTTCCAAAAGGTGGGTTTCTAATTCGATTCCAGCATTTCTACCCTGCCTATGTCTTATATGCTATATAGTTTAATATATTCTTTGTAGATATAATATGATACTTGTTATTGATCATATAAAATATGGTTACTTTGTTTCTATAAGGACTGTTTCCACCTCATTTTTCTCTTTATTATGAAGGGAAATGCAAAAAGATAGGGGGCTTTATTCCATTTCACTGCCTTAAAACCTTTAAATTTTAATAACTTAATTTTAGCAGACTATATAATAGCAAAATGATGTTAAATAAGTACCTGTTATAATTATTCTGCAAAAGATCACCTGGCTGAGGAAAGTTTTCAGCAACGAACTGATCACATTGCTCTTTTAAGTTTCTTTCCATTAGCTAAACCTCTAAACTGTGTTCTTCATTTTACAAACATTATATTTAATCAAGCATCCATTCATAATTCTTAATTCAAGTACAATTTTATCAAATTTTATTTTGTGTCATTAGGTAATCTATGCATAAAATTGAATTTTTAATAATTATGCAAATTTAGATATTTCTGATCCTAACTGATACTTAATTCATAATTTTTCACGGTTAATGCAATAATATAAAATATATAAAGTTAGATTAAATACTGAGAAGATAAATTACTTCCAACAATTTAGAAATGGTTTCCTGATATTATTTTTCAAATAGCTGCTGCTGAATCTTACAAAACTTGCAAACTTATTTGCTTATACTCATTCTAAAGTTATATTAAAGGCTTCTACAGAAGATATTTTTTTTAGATAAAAAAGACTTTTTAAGAATAATTTTGAGACAATTTTAAATGCCATTAAATTCGTTATATATTTGAATATACAGAATTGAAATTTTTCAGAAATTGCGTAAAGAAGAAAGAACGTTGACAAGGCATGATTGTTCCCAGTGGCTTTATTTTAAACAGTTTGTATTTAAATCCATACAAAAACATTTAAATTTATAAAAAAAAGTGTTTTTATTATACATAATTTTTCGGGATTACAGTTTTATCAAGCATGTACAACTAATCCATTTAATACGTATTGGCTTAACTTTAGGGATATCAAAGTACAAATGATTTCGAATTAGACGAGATTGGAATAAAATTTTCATCCCATGATCAGACAAAACAATAAGCACCACCTTTCTAACTATAATAAATTACGATACAAAGCTAATTAAAACTCAAGGTACTCAGGCCGGATTAGGATCATCTTCTGAATCAGAAAACTGCCCGAGTATCTGCCGTTTAGCCTTAGCTTCAGCATCCTTCTGCATAGTCTCCAGTTTTTCTAGGGTGATGGACTTGAGAGGCATTAATTTGGGTTTACACAAAACGAATGAAGGTTCTTCCTTGTGAAAGAGCATTCCTTGGGTGGGAATTACTTCCTTGATAACTCCTCGTACTTTTTCTTCGCGAGACATTTTCCTAAAGAGAATTAATCTGATTAGAAAAATATCGGAATATCATAATTTTACGACCTCATAAGTAAAATTTGGACAAAAAATCACAGTAGTCTCAGCCGAAAAAAGATTGATATATATTGAAAAAAACGACATCCTTCGATATTTTTAGCGCTTAATTTAACGTTTCGATACTATTTTTTTAAAATAAAGCATCAAATTTGACTTCACGATCGATAGCATTGATGCTGAACAAGAATTCAACAAAATTGCTCGATATTTATTGGAATAAAATGCCGGTTGATACATGTTTATTTAGTAGTTAGACCAATTTGTCCCTTCCACAGACTCCGCTTCTAGAAGGTTCAAAAGAACTGTGATTGACAGGCAACCGGACCTCTCAAATTTTTGGTGTGTGACTTGGTTGACAACAAATAATAATTAACTAAATTCGTGGAGCGGCCGTTTTATACTGACAAGCTAGAAGCTGCCATTCCTATTTCCATTATTTCGATTTATACAAGACTGATAATTCAGTGCACTCATTCGAAAATGCAACGAGATCAGTAGTTATTGAGATCACTGCAGTTAAATTTCTACTACTAAATTACAGTGACAATAAATACCTATAAGTATCCCACGATGCTTTTTACTGACGTTTATAATCAGTTTGCATGCGCATTAATACTGGCGGAAGTTTAGCGCCCTCTGATGTCAAATTACCAAATGCTATTTTATCGTCAATTATTTTGAATACTAAATCTTGAGGATATAAAAATATTGTTTGAGAAAATCGCGGTATCATTTAATTTAATCAACTTTATAAATGATAACATCATACTATTTAAATTACGAATATTTTTTAATTCTTATATAATGCAGGGATGCACGCGGCCCTCCATTAATTTGTTGGTGGCAGGCCTTGGTCTCGGGGTTGTGCGCTTGTCGTATATCGCTTGCTGCCACATTTACAGAAATATTTAAGAAAATTTAAATATTTTATATTTTGAGTTATTTTTCCGATTATCACGGAAAAAATTACCTAAATATTAATTTAACATTCGAAATGCACGAAGCATTAATTGATAGCTTGCAATTGATTTTTCTCAGTGATAATTTAAAAAAAAAATATTTGATATCCATTAGCAACGCAAAGTGGAAAACGATCTTTTCCCCATCCTCAAAAATGCCAAAAATTAAGAATACGTTTCGATAATGCACGAAGCATTAATTGATAGCTTGCAATTGATTTTTCTCAGTGATAATTTAAAAAAATATATTTGATATCCATTAGCAACGCAAAGTGGAAAACGATCTTTTCTCCATCCTCAAAAATGCCAAAAATTAAGAATACGTTTCGAGCAGAACTATTTAGATAATGTTTATTGAAAGCGATATCATTGAATTATGAAATTATTGCTGAATTTATACATTAACATATGGAGGATTAGGCCTAAGTGTTACTTTTTAGCCCACTTTCTGAAGAAAATGGAGACTTATAAGATCGGGCCAATATCTATATGTCCTCCATTAATAACTTTCGAACTAATTAGTATATTTTCTTTAAATCTGTAGTGATGATCTGCCATTAAAGGACACCTCGACGCCGCATCCTTTAATCCTGCAGTATAGAATTTCATTTTTAATAAAATTTCAATAGATAAGCACTGTATTAACAGTGTATGGGTAATGTTTACCTGGTTTCTTAACCAGAACCATCTCAATATCTATCATAATGACATCATATTCCCGATTTGATGTAACGATGGATGAAGTTAAGAACAGTTGACGCAACAATAGATGTAGTCGTCATGACATAGCTGTGACATTTGTGACGTAATCGTTGCATTTATGTGATTAAATTAGCGCTAAAATTAGATACACATAACTAATGACTCGAAATGCTAAGTAAATGAGAGTTTCGGAAAGTAGTCAATTTTAGTATTTTCTGGAACGTCTTGTTATATTTTTGCTTTATTAATCCATCAGTTATTCAATATTTTTTTATTTTTATTTATTTACGATTGAGATATAAACGCGTTAAGTAAGTAAAAACAACGTAATTGTACAACCCTTGGAACGTTAAAAAATCGTACATCTTGAGATTTCTGGCATGAATGTTAACAGCAAAAGAATTGTTTAGAATTAAACCGGACACAAAATAAACTGGTCAGTTTAATATCATTTTGTTTTAAAATTTCATAATAAAAAATTTTATATTTCAAGAGATATTATATATACTCCATATGCAAAGTCAAAATAGGACGGGTCAAATGTTAACTTCCTCACATCCTCACATATACAAAACAATTCATCTTAACTTACCTAAATGGCTTGAGATCAGCTATGTTGTGACATCACACTTTCGCCCATTGTAAAAAAAATGTACAGTACATGATACCTAATATCGGATAAGCTTTATAAAGTATTCAATAGATGGCGCGATGTGTCCACCTGGAATGTTTGCTTCCTTGTGAATTAAGTTACGTCATTATTTTATCTTTCAGACGATAATTATACATAATTTAATGCTTAAGAAAAACATATAGTATTTAAAATAATACAAAAAAATCAATAAATTGTACAAACATCTTCCATTTTAATGTATCTCTATGGTGGTTTTAATCAACAATAACATCACGCTGTTTCGCGAGCGAGAAAATAAATCCAAACTCTCTAACCTGTACAGCTATTTACTAAAAATTTAATTTCATCAAATGATTTTAGGAAAATTCAGGGGCAATGAATGAGTAGTTGACTGTCAATCAGTCATATCGGTAGACGAAAATTTAAAGACACTGGCGATGAATCAATGATCATTTCTTTGAATAATAAGTGGTAATAGGCACCAGTCGATTTATCATTTGTTAAATTAATAGTAATGAATGAAATCGACCAAAAAAGTGTAATAGATATGAAAAATACTGAAAATAAATTGCATAGGGCCTATAGAATGTTTTCAAGTCCGCTGGAAGGTAAATTTTAACGATTGTAAAATCCGATAAAAGAAGTATCTCACCAAAGAGACTGATACTTCTTTAGAATAAGTCAGCCTTCACAAAAAAAACAAGAGGTTAACTCATGATTGCCACGAGATATACAGTTTTATAGATTGCTATAATAGTGATTATTTACTAGAGAGTTAAAGATTCACCCACCGACTCGTGATGAAACGTCAATCGATGATTCCGTTGTGTTAAGGATTCGTATAAAAAAGGTATTGGCCTATGTATTTCGAAAACGGCATCAATTTGATTTCTGTTTCATCGTGAACTTTGACCTATAGGCAGTGGAGGACTACAATGCGCCGGACCCAGCAATATGGGCTCCGGAATTATAGAGAGCTCAAATCCTTTTTGTATGTAATTTCTTTACCCTATTTTTAAATTAACAAGATAATACAATAAAATAAAATTCACCCATGAAAACAGTGAAACATTCATTGAATCAAAGCAGTAGCAGTAGGAGCAGTACCAAAAATATGGAAATAAAAGATATGATTAGAAATTTTGCAAATTTAAAATTCTTCCTCCTGGATTTTAAAATCGAGGAAATTTGTAAAATTCTTTCTCCTGGATTTTAAATTTGCAATAAAAGATATGATTAGAAATTTTGCAAATTTAAAATTCTTCCTCCTGGATTTTAAAATCAAGGAGGAAATTTGTAAAATTCTTCCTCTTGGATTTTAAATTGCAAATTTAAAATCCAGGAGAAAGAATTTTTAATTTTAAATATATTTTCTTTTGATAATTTTTAATTGCGTTTTAAATGATGTAATTTTGTTCTTTTTTGTTATTTTCTAATAAAAATATCTAAATAAAAATTTATTTTTTTTTGTGTGTTTTGGGGACCAAAATAATATTTTGCTGGGGGCCAAAAATTTTAAGTTCCGCCACTGCCTGTACAATCATTTGCCAGTAGGTAGTACGTCCAATGACGTCAGAAAAATTTAGGATGATAAATGTGTAGATGATCTTCAAATAATCTAAGTTCCGCCACTGCCTGTACAATCATTTGCCAGTAGGTAGTACGTCCAATGACGTCAGGAAAATTTAGGATGATAAATGTGTAGATGATCTTCAAATAATCTGAATATATTATTTAAAGATTATCTACCATATATTATTATATTCTATAATATTTAATCTCCATGTTTGGCATAACTCTATAGACGAAACACCGTTGATTCTAAGATTTTCCTAAATATTTCATAATCATCTGTGATATCTCTATTAAGATATAATTTATAGTCACGTGTTTAAGTTTGATAGATCTATTGGTAAAAACTCTCACGAAGACTATAAGTCATCATTGTACATACCTGTCTCGGAGCAACAGCGATAACCACGCGTAAATTGATCATCGCTAAAATTAAAGGACAGCAATGAACCGGTAAAAAAAGAGCAATAGACACGAAACAATACAAAAATTTGAATCTAAACACGAAGCCAGAGAATATTATACTTTTATTGATAATTGATACTTTCGCAAAGGCCTTGCTGTTATTTTTCCATATATATAACTATCAAAAATATTAGATTATGCTCAATTATACTTTTATTGATAATTGATACTTTCGCAAAGGCCTTGCTGTTATTTTTCCATATTTATAACTATCAAAAATATTAGATTTTATTATCTGACTGATTAAAGTATATAAAGTATATGTAAAAATGAAGAAATACTTTTAAATTATAGTTATGACGTCACTATAATATCTTTTTAACGATAATGTATATAACTTAATAGAAAAAATTCATCTTAACTTATCTGAATGGCTTTAGATCTGCTATATTGTATATCATATTTTCACGCAAGAAAACCAAATTTGAATTTTCTATTTCTAATCTATACCTTCATTTTCCAATGGATATTACTTCTAATGAAGTCAAAAAAGTTAAGGAAGATAAGTGGGATTTATGGCAGTCCGTAAAGGCAGATTGAATTTCAAATGAGCAACAAGAAGTCCCAGTGAAATGCTTCAGATTCAATAGAAACTTCTGGGTTAGGTTAGGTTAAGTATATTACGCAGCCATATCCTCATGGGATATTCTGTATCTGGCGGCGGCCACTTATAGAACCCATCACAGGCTGGCCAGCACCCATGATGGGTTGAAGGATGGGGTTCAACGGACCGGGCCCGGACCCCTCCTGAAAAACTGGAGGTGTGGGACCCGGATTTGAACCCGGATCCTCCAGGTTGATAAGCCAAAGCTTTACCTCGCGGCCATCCGGCCGACACAAACTTCTGGGACACCTTTCTGATCGATAAGATTTAAAATGCGAAATGATGATGACAAATCGATTATTCGATGGTTCTAAATTAATCATTGAGAAAAAGATTAATTCGAGATCAATCAGTAAGCGTCAAACTGGCAACATCCATGAAAACTAGCAGTCATAATAATTAAAATTCAAGATCAAACTTGGCTGTATTAAATTAACAAATAAATAGTAGTTATACGTACAGTATTATTAGCTTTGTCATGGTTTAAAATACCATATTTTATATAAAATATATACAGAGCAAAAATTTTATATAAACATGTTTCCAGATATATTTTTTTTCAAGATAAGAATCTGTAAAAGCATACAATTTAATAAACTATTAGTCTCATTATGGCTGTAATAAATTGTGGTTTCAATATACTGTAACAAAATGAACTACAGGAATACCTCGATTATCGCGGTTAACGTTGCCACGAAAAATACCGCAATAATCGAATCCGCGATAATCGGGATAAATAATGCATTTAAAATGGGTGATCACTGCCAAAGATTTTTCAAATCTATTAATTAAATTTTATGTATAAGGTAAAAAAGAAATGTGTAGAGCGTGCTAATCTTCTAAATTGATCACTGTACGTTTCTTCTTGATAGCTGTAGCCTTGATATCATCCTTGTTTCTTTTAGCATTCACTGTAGGGGTAAATAAGAAGAGAAATAAATATCCACATGTACTTCAAGTAGAGGTGGATAGTTACTGGTGAATGGTGAGCAGGCACTATCGGATAAAAACGAAGCGCTATTTGGAGAGTGGCGATTCGAACTAAATGTAATTCTGGTTGCATATGTAGTGGGCTACATCTCGTGACCGCGATAATTCGAATTTGAGCGCAATAATTCGAATTTTGGTATCAAATTATAAACCGCGATAAATCGAAAATCGCAATAATCGAAACCGCGATAATCGAGGTATTCCTGTATATATTAATTGATTACACCAGGAATGGCCAATCTGTGGCGCTTGCGCCAAAAGTGGGCATTGTATGATTAGAAGTGGCGCTCTGAACTCCAGAGAAAAATTTTTAAAAAATTTCTTATACAATTTATCTGTATACAGTATATTATAAATCTGAAATGCCTGCGCGCGTATGTTCACTTATAAAATAAGAACGGCTGAATAGATTTTTATGCAACAACTTTTGTTTGTTAGGGGATTTATGTAGAAAGGTTTAGACAGGTACTGATTATTAGAAATTGATTTTATTTATTAGAATTGGCGTAAATCACTTGATATAAAACCTAAAATGGAAGATTAATACTATTTGAGCAATCTCATTGGGTTGCAGTGATCACATGACATGTTAGCTGGCCGATATCATTGGATCTATATTACCATATATATAATAAATCATTTCATGCATAACTGTTAAATATATTCATATTAGCATATTTTAAAAGAGCTGAAAAGGGGTATAAATTTGTATAGCGCATCTTTATTAAAAAATGAAAAAATTGATGCATGTACTATAAAAGGTTGGCCACCCCTGGACTACACTGTGCTATTAGTGGAACATCTGAGAATAGCTAAAAATAACTCATGATTTTGCTCTCTTTGCCGAAGTCTACGTATATAAGCTATGCTTTGAACCTGTTCTTTCGGAAAGGGAACATTTCTGGAGCTGAAGGACTTTTTGCTTTATTTTGATGAGAACACCTGAGATTTGAATTTAGCTGGACTTTTTAGGAACATCTTGCACACTAGGGAAATTAAAATTTTCATCTTTTCCATACAACATTTTTGATCATTTTTATGACCGATGTCGATGGTGCTTGTTTTTTTCAATAGTCACTCTTTTCCACTATATTCTCTCTGACGTTCTGTAGTAATTTCATTGTTTTGAATGTTTCCATAATTAACAATAAACAGTTTTATTATTTAAAAGTTAAAACTGTTTAAAAATTAACCGAGATAACATATTTTCATCACACATTTCAGCTTATAGAGATGTTAGTAGATGACGTTATGAAATACACTACTGTGACACTTTTAACTAAATATTTTATACTTATAGAGTAGATATATATTTTAAACGATGACAAAATATTATATACTATATAGCTTAAAATTAATAATTTGAAAAAATGCATGAATTTGCATATGCAAATTAGGCATAATGAAATTTGGTAATTTTTTCTTTTTTTCTTTTGATTCATAATCTAAAAATAAATAAACGATATTAGAATATAATATAAAGAAAACAAAATCTAATTTTTTCTTGAGGAAAAATTAAAAATAAAAAAAGTTAGCAAAATATCGAAATTTCATTTTTATCATTTATGTAAATGGAGTTTATGAAAGTATGTATCTACCGCAAAAGTGGAGTTGTAAAATATTTATTATAAGCTAATTTGAATACAGCTGCAAATTTTGTGTATTTATCTTTTATTCTCATCATAAAATAAAATGATGCAACGTAGTACATCGACCCCAAATTTCAACAAAAGGGAGACTCTCGTTGACGCGCAGATGGTTATTGAACTCTTGACAAATCACATGTTTTTCTTCAAAGATAAAGAGTAATTTTAAACAGTAAAAAAAAGGGGAAAAAATGCTCTTTTTTAGAAAATAAGTTGTACTTATATTTCTCTTTCCAAATTTTAATTTAATTCTACTTTAGCCCAGACTATTTACAATTAGGAAGCTTTCTGGATCGTCATTAGTTACTGAATAAAAATCGAAAATTATGAATGATGACACCTATTTTAAATTAGGATTTATGCTAAATTCCATTTACAAGACTTTCTAAGAGCTGTAAGCGTTGAAACTAAATGCTAAAATTAAGAAGATATACAAAACTTGAAGTATATCTTCTTAATTTCAACATTATTATTTTAAAATAATGTGCGCGCTAAGTCTACCAATACTGGCAAAAATCTTAATACCAGTATTTTGGTATTTTTTAATTTGTGAAACCGGAATATCAGTACAATTATTAATACTGGCCTCTTGGTTTCAAAAATAAATATTTTTCTCAATAAATTTGATGGCAATTAAATGCAATAAAGCAAGTAAAATACAAGATATTAATCGAATTTATATCTTAAATCAAACTTATCACAATAATGAATATTTTGACAAAAATTAATTATTTTAAAAAATAGCATAATAAAATAAATACAGTATATTTATTTTTATGAATAATTTGATATAGAATGCTGAATTATTCAATAGAGAACTGAAAAAAGCGTTATTTAACCTCACATAACTTTTTTAATTTTTATTGTATTCTTTACATAAAGACTGACACAATAAAACAGATTTTGTAAACATAATAAACCATCATTTTTATCATTACGAATCGTCTAAATAGGAAAATAGGTATCGAGTGTCGCAGATTCGAATGCTTTATTTCTATTAAAATATAGACAAAACATTTTTATATTATAAAGATATCCAACAGAGAAATCTCACTGGTAACAACATATTCCATCTGCTTTTCGAATATATATATATACTACTTCTGAACCACTGGAAATATCCAACAGAGAAATCTCACTGGTAACAACATATTCCATCTGCTTTTCGAATATATATATAAACTACTTCTGAATCACTGGAAGTGAGTTGTTCCGAAGTGTAAACAGTAATCCGAAGGTGAGTACTTTCCTAAATATTATTTAAAAAATTTGTCGTTCTAAATAACTGAAAAAATGTTATTTCAGGAGTTTAAATATGGTAATTTCGCCTAATCATTCTCTAATTTTGAATTTTTTTTTAACTTTTCGATACTAAAATCATTAAAATGATAGATTTTTGTGATCCCCTAGGAAAGAAATACAATAAAATTTAGTTTATTGTCCTGTCTGGTCGCATGGTAAAGTTGTGGCTTACCACCCTGAAGGTCCGGATTCAAATCCGGGTCCCAAATCTCCAGTTTTTCAGAAGGGGTCTGGGCCCGGCCCATTGAACCCCACCCTTCAATACCTTCCGGTTGACTCCATCATGGGTGTTGGTCAGCCTGAACAACCTGGAGGATCCAGGTTCAAATCTGGGTCCCAAACTTCAGTTTTTCAGAAGGGGTCTGGGCCCGGCCCGTTGAACCTTACCCTTCAACCTTCCGGTTGACTCCATCATGGGTGTTGGTCAGCCTGACCAACCTGGAGGATCCAGATTCAAATCTGGGTCCCATCCTTCAACCTTTATTGGTGTTGGCCAGCCTATGAAGGGCTCTACAAATGGCAGCCGCCAGATAAAGTATTAATATATCCCTAGTTCGATAAGGCGGCCTAATTACACTAACCTAACCTAACTATCCTGTCTAAATTATTTACCATCATCAGGTTATCGCGGCTAAGATCTTTATAATTTTGCTCTAATATATATCTAAATATAGTATTAAGATAATTAATATTTTAATGTGTTGTTATATTTGTTTTTGTTTTTATATCAAGATAATTTAATAAATTTTGGTTGGACACCAATCATGAAGTCGGCTCTGCTCACCTTAGCTTGCATCGTTCTCTTCTCCATCTTAGTCGGTAAGCATTTTTGATATTTTATAAATACTTAATCATAATAAATAAATATATTAATTAAAGGTGAAGGTGTCGATATGTGTACAAGCGGGGAATCACTTTATAATCAAAATTTTGACAGAAATTTATTTCTTACCGTATTTAAAATGAAATAGGATATGGAAATTTATGAAAATATCCCTTAAGAATTCATAACGAACGATTTTCCGATGGACTATATTGGCTCGCGGAAACATTGCACGTCCGCCACATTGGTTGATCACGTGACTCAGTAATGACGTCTCGGTCATGTGATCATCGCACTGGTTTCAGTTTTAAATGTGATATAAAATGCGTCTAGTTTTTTACATAAAAATTTTTTAGTAAATAAGATTAAATAAAAATAAATGAAAAAATAATTGAATTCTACAAAAAAACTAGTAAAAATCAAATCATATTATGAACAGTTCTTTATAGTATTATAAAATGTAATTTTAAAGTACAGTTGATGTTTTTAAAACTTTTTTATTTTAAACAAATTACAGTATAAAGAAAAAATTGTATTTTCCCAAATTTTTTTATAATATGCATTTTCATAAGCAGCATAAACATATGCAGCATAAAATTTCTGTTCTCATATAATGCATGATATTATTTTTTATTGATAAATAAATAATACTGAACAGTCATTTACAAAATAGACCATATGAGCTTTCCCTGGTTTGTGTATAACAGATATCCATAAATCTGATTTTATATATAATAACTTCCATAATTTTTTTGAGATATAAAATCATAAGCATTTACTGTATTTGTAAATTACAAGCCTTAGTATGTTGATTTAAAACATTTAAAAATTCATGTTACATGATTTATTTATATTAATGATATATATAAGTTTCTGATAATTTGGATGCTTATTTTTTCTAAAATAATGAAAAAAAACATTTTTTTTCATTATTTTAGAAAAAATAAGCATCCAAATTATCAGAAACTTATATATATCATTAATATAAATAAATCATGTAACATGAATTTTTAAATGTTTTAAATCAACATACTAAGGCTTGTAATTTACAAATACAGTAAATGCTTATGATTTTATATCTCAAAAAAATTATGGAAGTTATTATATATAAAATCAGATTTATGGATATCTGTTATACACAAACCAGGGAAAGCTCATATGGTCTATTTTGTAAATGACTGTTCAGTATTATTTATTTATCAATAAAAAATAATATCATGCATTATATGAGAACAGAAATTTTATGCTGCATATGTTTATGCTGCATATGAAAATGCATATTATAAAAAATTTTGGGAAAATACAATTTTTTCTTTATACTGTAATTTGTTTAAAATAAAAAAGTTTTAAAAACATCAACTGTACTTTAAAATTACATTTTATAATACTATAAAGAACTGTTCATAATATGATTTGATTTTTACTAGTTTTTTTGTAGAATTCAATTATTTTTTCATTTATTTTTATTTAATCTTATTTTACTAAAAATTTTTTATATCATTTATGATTTTTGCACTGATTTACATTACCATTTTATAGTTTGTATCAATTTTATAATTTATTTTAGTTATGTAATACTATTTTTGATATCTCATATTTTTTCTGAGATGTAATATTTAATGCATAGATATACAAATACTTAAAAAAGTTATATTTAATTTCATTGTAATTATAAATGATCAGAAAATTTTATATAAAAATTTAAACCTGTGCACTACTTGTCATTGCATCTGCTTCATCAAGAATAATAATCTTAAATGCTGGACAAGGTCTTCCACTATAAATAAAAATTTTATATATAAATATTTAATAAATTTAGTAATATTTGTATTATTGTACAGTCAGTTTCCATTTTATATAATTAAGGTCATTTCAGAAAATGAATCACAAATCAATTATCTATTTTTTATAGAAATATGATATAATTGATATATGAAATATAAATAGCACTGATCAGGAAAAAAAATTTATTTCAGAAATATTTTTGGCCTACTCATGGTCTTCTTCACCTGCAGTATGACATACAGAAAAAAATTTATATGTATTGCAATGGGAGGACAAAATGAGCAACTGTTTAGCATTTGATTTTACAATAAATAATCTACACATGGTGAATTTAAAAGGATCTATACCAGTATCTAGAGTAATGGAATTTTTGGTGAAAATTAAAAAACTGATTTATTAATTTAATCTCCTGTACAACATTTACATCATTGCATATTAATATTGAAATTTAATTTTTACATATTATTATATAAGCAGTAAAATTTAAATATTATTAAATTATTATCTTTACATTTCAGTTTACAACTATTCCCCAAATGATGTAAAGATTATAGTTTTCATAATTTTATCAAGTCAGATTTTACGTAAGTTGGAAAACTAATTTTTTTTTAAAAACTCTGGATTAAAAATTCACAAAGCTAAGTGAGAACAATGATTACACCTATACAACATTAAAATGTCATATTGTTCCCTGATGAAAAATGAGACAATATGGAATGCTATCATAATATTTTGTGTTGTTTTAAGTAATATGATACTTAAAACATCAAAAAAAATAAATAAATAAATCAAGTAACATGAACTTAAGTATTCTAAACAAAAATGTTTGGACTTGTAACTTGCAAATACAGTAGCTATTTATAAATACATATCTTAAAAAAGTAAAAAAAAACTTATAGAAAATATTTTATATAAAGCTGAATTTAAATAAAGCAGAGTTTTCCAAACTGTGGGGCATACCCTCTAATGGAGAATTAGTCTATTGAAAGGGTTGTGTGCAAAAATTAACGAAAATACATCATTTTTGAGACAAACAAACAAAAAAAAAATAATTAAAGCTTTATTTAAACGAAATAAAGCACAATGAAATAAACAACAAAACTTATTTAATCCAATTCAAATATCCAAAATCCACAAAGAAATAAACCTTAAATACTACTTAACTTCTAATACCCAGAAACTTTCTGCTGTGGCAAAACAAAATATCGATCTTGTATAGTGTTTGAAAAAGAACTGTGAGTAGCAATATCTTCAATGACACTGATTTGAGAGAATTTGTGCTGAAAAATAGGCCCATTCATCACATTAAATATTATATTGTATTAAACATGTATTCTATGTTTTTTTTTGTATGAATTGTTTAATTGTATTAAAAAAATAATTACACCATAATAAATATATATATATTTTATATATAAGAACTTTATTTATACAAAATATGGTACACACAATTCTATTTTTACATGATAGATATGTTCCCGAAAAATGTGTAAAAAAATATACTGTATCTATGGAAAAATAGAAGATTGGTTCCAGACCTAAAAAAAAATCAGCAAAAATAAATACAATCAACCATATGAAAAATCATGTTAGAAACTTATCATTTTACACACTTGTACTTTTTATTTCATAAACATTGCACATGCATATAAAAATGTATTATATAAAGTAAATTATTATTTGAAAAGAAAACTAACATGATACTCATTCATAAACACAAAAATTAGGCAAAATAATATGAGTTACACATAACAAGATTTTATTCGTTTTCACTTTTTGACAATAAATGCATATGTTTGTGTAAGACAGCAATATCATTGCTATCATTAGAAATATCTTGGTCATCATCATCTACTTCTATTGGTGAAATTCTTTCTGTAATCTCTTGAACAAAATTAACATTAGTCTTCTGTGGTGCCAATGTTTTAGTGGTTTTAAGAATGAATTCAGTTATTAATCATTGTATTTGTGTTTTGGCTAGGCCATTATATAATTATCTGTAAGACACCATTATTGACTTCAGATCACATTGAAACTTTCCTGCTCGTTCCTCATTAGGATCATATTTGAAAATTATTAATGATGGGACGATGCCAAAAATTTTCTCGATTCGGTTTCTGATGCTGATGCTAATAAGAAATCTCGATTCCAATTCTTAACATATGAATTATAAGATTTTACTTACAAACAGTATAGGTACACTATTCATTTTATCTTATTTCCTCATTAATAATGGCCAAGTTATAAGATTTTAAGCAGGTAAGAAAAAGAGTTTGGTTAAAGTTCAACTTAATATATTAAATAAAGATGTGATCAGCCTAAACAATAACACTTTCCTTCAGGGAGGGTACGACAGGAGAAAAAATCCCAGCAGAATTTTGACCTCCCCTTTACCTTATCCCCTAATTAAACACTTCTGAGTTTATTGGTGAAGGCCCATGTGGGGCAGAAGCCCCATTCTCAAGTTATGAGGCTCCAAATTTTAGGCTCAGAATCATAAATTGTTATTCCGATTCGAAATCACATTTTGTATTTTAAAAACGAAACCACCGTACGATGATCACATGACCTATACGTCATTACTGAATCACGTGATCAACCAATGTGGCGGACGTGCAATGTTTCCGCGAGCCAATATAGTCCATCGGAAAATTGTTCGTTATGAATTCTTAAAAGATATTTTCATAAATTTTCATATCCTATTTCATTTTAAATACGGTAAGGAAGAAATTTCTGTCAAAATTTTGATTATAAAGTGATTCCCCGCTTGTACACATATCGACACCTTCACCATTGCCCGATTAATCCTAACTCGTATCGAAAAATCTTTTAGATGATCTCTAATTCCACATTTTTTTATAACGATAATAAAAAATATACGCTAATCTTAGACAGTAGTACTGTATCGCCACTAATCCCACTCTATAGAGTGACCATTTTTAAAATTTGTCTATTAATCATGGCGGAATAAATACATGATTGGTGCAATGGCTAGAAAACATTCTGATGGATTGCAAATTTCGCATTTCTAGTTGTTCAACTTGAAAATATAATGTTTTGAAATTGAAATAATGATTTTAACTTCAAAATCCATACAAGATAAGATCACTTTTGCTCATTTGTTCAATGATTTGGCGTTTTCGTTATCGTCGAAAATGCATAATTTTGCTCAACCTCAACAATGGAGATCGATAAACGAGACAAAATCGATGATTAAGAATATTGCATTTTCTATAAACAAACTAAATTCGCTATACTGTATTTTGAAATAGGTAAAGTAGAATTTCGAATGACTATTAGTTTTCTTCAACAGTTTTTTTAATAATATATATCCATAGCAGATACTATCAGTATCAGTTAACTGCTATGGGCGTAACGTATGCACAAATTATATTTTTTTGAAATCAGCAAAACTATTATTAATGTACTATAATTAACTTGATTTCGGAGTAATCGAACTCATAAAATGAGTGGATAAGTGATAATTTAATGACGTTGAACAATATTCTATATTTTAATCGGAAACATTTTTCAATATTTAAGTAAAAAAAACACATTAGCATACATATTATATAATCTCTATTTTGTAAGTTATCGTCATCATCATCACTAAATTTAACTTATCATCATTCACTTTTCTATTTCAGAGAATTTTATTTTTGCTCAGCCGGACATTGCTAAAATAGATTGTGGTAAAACGATATGCGAACTGATGTGTTCTTATAATGTAACCTGGGAATGGTGTTCCGACTGTAACTGTTCAAATTATGTGTGATCTCTTAAAATTGGATCATTCTTTTGCTCTTTACCAATAGTCCTATGGTAATAAAGTATTGCATTGGAAAAAAAGCTGATTATTGTTTCTTCCCATCAATTCATCATAATTCATAATATTTAATAATTTCTATAAAAAAAGAAAAGGTCCTTCCGTTATTTAAAACAGTTACAATACAAAAATACCAATAATTTAATAGCTAATTCGATTAAAACTAAAAATAGAAAATCTAAACTAATAGGATCCATTTTATAGAAGTTATTAACAAGTAAGATCGATTTAATTAAACCATTATACCAGATAGAAATCAAATCATCGTTCCAGATAGATCCAGATATAAAATGGTGGAGATGATAGGGAATGATTAATCGTCATTCAAGATAGAAATCACCTTGTATTAAACGAACCTAACAGATTTGTTTAATATAGAATGATAAGAGATGATTTTTTTAAAGTTTTGATTCAAATCTCAGTAGAAATATTTTTTGAAATGTGCGTTATAAGTTGATCATCCTTTTCCTGTTTTAATTGAAAACAATATTGTATACGATATACAATAATACCCCGACTTACGCGAACTCGGAGTTACGCGGTTCTTGATTTTTCGTTTGGCATCACTGCCGCACGTTATTTTGCTGTGATACTCATTGGACGCGTTTCGCGGGAATTCTACGCGCACGATTACGATTCCACGATCGACAAAAGTTAAGATTGTTTTCATATATGTTTTCTAAACCCTTAAAAAACTATTTCGTCCAAACGAAGTAAATCTGATCCGCACCTAATAAGAAAAGGAAAACGATATCTTTGGAATGTAAACTTAACATTATCGAGGATTTTGATAACAGAATGAAAATTTGTGAATTGGCAAAGAAGTTTGAGCTACCGGAATCCATAGTAAGAACAATCATAAAAGATAATGAAAGAATTCTCGATACGATGAAAAATGCTCAATCCTTAAACTCGAGCATAATTCATAAACGTCATGGTATTATTGCTGAAATGGAAAAATGATGAAATTATGGTGTGATAATTAAGTAAAAGTGAATAATTTTTTACCTAACTCGTTTATTTATTTTTTAATATTTTGCATTAATATGTATAAAGAACTTCAATTTTATTAAATATTTTTTTCCTAGTGTTTTTGTTAGTCCTTAGTCCCAATTAAACCAAATTTATATTTACTTATATGCAAAGTTGCACCCCGACTTACGCGAATTCAACTTACGCATTGTAACTTCGGAGTATTATAATTGTGTTATAAACATTTTTATAATTTTATATCGCATTCTATATTGTATCTTGTTTCTTTTAACATTATGGTTATTAAATTATAATATCACTACCACAACATTGCGTGTTTCAGAAAGAATTCATATACAATACTCTCCAGATGTCAAGTTAAGCAGTCACTAGAAATAAGCATTTATTTTTAAAATTAAAAAATTAGTCTCGCATGCCTTTATTTAGTTTAACATAAGTGACTAGCGCTGTCTGGGAATTTTTTGCAAATAATTATCCCATATTTTTGCATAGAAATGTACATTTTTAAATTATACTATATCAGTGAATAATGTTGGGAATTTCGCGGTATAATCTAAGATACATAGATGTAAATACTCGCAAGAAAAAGTCCCATCTCGAAATATGATGCCACATATATGTACTTCGCATCTTAATCTTATTTTACTCAATCTTCTTAATTATTGCTATTGATATGCTTATAAGATAAGAGTTTATAAAAATAAAAAAGTCGAATCAACGAATATTGTCGTTGCAAATCACAGAAAACGTTATATTCAAAAAATCACTATTGTTATTAACGAATAAACGGGATTTTTAACTTTTCATTATCTCTATCCTCTTCCACCTTTTGACATCAATATCTCACAGATGATCATTTTTTCCATTTTTTTATATCATTCTCTACATTTATAAAAATAGTTTCATTATTTTTAATTTGATTGAACATAAAAAGTTAATGTGCTTGCTGAATTGATTCATTACACTCGATTCTGTTTTTACTAAACAGAAACGTTCTCAAAGAAGAAAGAAAAGAATATGTGTAAAAAATACATGTGTAGAGTATACTATACACGAATTTTTTACACATACTATTTGCATTATATGTGTAAAGTATACTTTATACGTGTAATATTGATGTGAAGTATTATCTATGGGAAAATAGAAGATTGGCTCCAGACCTAAAAAATCAAGAAAAATAATAAAATAAACCGTATAAAAAGTCATGTTAGAATGTCAAAAATTAGGCAAAATAATATGCATTATACATAACAATATTTTGACTTTAACTTTTATTAAATTTTTTATACTATTAAACATCAAAAAGGTTACTTTTTAATTTAAATATCGAATAGTTTGAAAATTATAACTTATCATTTATTGACTTTTCAGCAAAATTAATAAATTTATAGGTGCATGAATTTTATTTTAATTTTTATTAAATTTTTTATACCATTAAATATCAAAAAAGGTACTTTTCACTTTAAATAGAAATGGAAATTCTGGTAGCAATTGGCTACTTGGCTACCGGGTTTGTCGAGCCCTGATTTTAGATTTATGTCATCATTCTAAATCGAATGCAATCAATTTAAGTAAGCTACGACTTACCTTTATGAAGTTATGTGGTTTTTTTACTTATGACAATATATTCGTTCTGAAGCTTGGTAGAATTCTCAAATATTTAAATTTTTTATTGTTTTGTATACAAAACATTCTATTAATTATATTATATTCGTTCACTTTTCCACACTGAATAATAATAAATCAAATATAGAATTTTTAAGATCATCTTTGTCAATCAGTCGAAAGAGTTAAATTTTACCAAGTTCAGAATGAATATATTGTTGTAAGTGAAAAAAAATCACGTAACTTTCTAAAGGTAAATCATAGTTTATTTAAACTGATTGCATTCGATTTGGAATGATAACATACAATCTAAAATAGTTTAAAATATCCGATTATCTATAAAAGTTTTGCAGAAAATAAAAAAAAATGATTCCAAGCCCCAAATTTGGAGCCCCGTAACTTGAGAATGGGGCTTCTGTCCCACATGGGATCTTCACCAATGAACTCAGGAGTGTTTAATTAGGGGATAAGGTAAAGGAGAGGTTGAAATTCCACTGGAATTTTCTCCCCTATCGTATAAAGTTTCAGAAATACGGTATATAAAGAAATCTTAGAACAAATTAAAATTTAGAAATTTCAGCAAGGAGGAAATTTTAATTACAAAAGCAAATACTTAAATCACAATAAAAAAGAGCAATCCTTTCATGATTTTATAAGAAAAAGCTGGCAGGATTCCAGATTACTTGCTGTGAGTTTTTGCATGTATCAGTAATGCGACATACCGAGGTCAAATCATCACGCCGTGCAACCATCCAATCCATCGTGACATAATTGTACCGAGATGTATGATAATCACCATGCCGTGAAAATTTGCAGCAGGAAAATATCGAACTCAAAATGCAGACAAAACAAATTCCTTATTGAAGTTATACATATAATTAAGAAATTCCCAAGAAATTTCTTTCTAATTGGAACCAAAAAAACAACATGGAAGTGAATAATGCGAACCAAGCGCCGCATTCACTGTAATAGGAAAAAAGTTTTCTTAGAATTTGGGTGGATCGTGTTAAATCAAAATCGCGTAATAAAAATTCGTGTGAAAACAGAATTGGGTTGTACATTTAATTATTGCGCTAATGCGATTGTGTAACGATGGACAATGGAAAACTTTAATTCATTCGATGATCACTACTCAAAAATATAAAAATTCGTGTGAAAACAGAATTGGGTTGTACATTTAATTATTGCGCTAATGCGATTATGAAACGATGGACAATGGAAAATTTTAATTCATTCGATGATCACTACTCAAAATTTTTTTTTTCGTGTGTCTATATCTTGATCAGTTTCCAATGAATATATTTTAGCCGAATTTTTAAAATATTTAATCAAAATTAGGATAATTTCAGTAGTTAAAAGTTATCTTCTGAATCTTAAAAATAACAAAATTATAATTTAATTTTTATAAATAAAAATTACTCAGAAACTTGTTCCATCTCCTCCATTTAATATAAAATTCGAAAGAATACTCTGTTACATGAAAGTACGGTAAATCTAAAAATATTCATTGTGCAATTTTATGATAAAAATTAGTATAGAAGGATTTAATTGCATATCAGTTAATACATAGTTATTCTGAAGATGAATAAGTAATGTCTATGACTAGAATAAAAGTAGAATGTTAGTTTGAGAGGTTGCAGGAGTTTCTAGAGATTCAGCCTTCTTACCAAAAAAGATAAGTTTGAAGGTAACAGTCTTTCTTTAAAGCCCTAGATAGCACAGAATATTACCACAAAATAAACTTTCGGCCAAATACTATTTATAAATTTTAATAAATATGCATTTTGTTAATAACGATTGTATAAAAATATCACAACGCCTGTAAATCATTCTTCTCGGCATAACTTTGTTAAAATGAGAAGTAGAACAATGACTAAAAATATTTACCGGTAATCGTTACTAAATTTAGATCGTTTCTTAAATTTATATCTAGGTTAGAACTATAAAAATTAATCTAAATATACTCTAATATTGATATAACCAGAAATTTTTATTTTCCAAAAGAAACAATAATATAACTTTAAGCTTTTCATATATTAAAATATAATAATTGTCACTGGCCTAACAATAAAAGTAGCAGAGCATTTTAATACCCCCATCACTGACCACTTATACCCGTGGTATAGTAGTAAGATGAATAGTGTTGTTCAATGATTTAGGTTCGGTACCTTTCTGAAATATTCTGAAGATATGGAAGCCGGATCATCAAGATAGCAAGTAAAAATTTTATCTTGTGGCCATCAGATCGACTTAACTTTTGACGTCCATCTTTGACTTGTAAGATCGTCATCTTTAGGATCCCTCACATTGTTATCCTTCAAAGTTCGTCATTTTTGGAGACTTTGTAAGATAATTATTATAGTTACTTCGCCTTGATATGCTGCAGCATACATGAAACACGTGACGACATTTAGTAGTATTGGCATAGGACGTCATAATGACGAAGAAATGATTGTTGCCACTGTGACGTCATGCATTAAATTATAATATTAACGATAATTTAGGGCTAATTTTTCGTTTAACGGGGCCTTTCTAACCTTTAATATTTAGCTTTATGGAATATTATACGAGTACGATATTAATTTTCAATAGTAGACAGGAAAGTTACAATAAAAAATTTTCAAAATGATTTAGTATTTTTTATATATTCGATATATTTTAATTAAGAACAGTAGCAGTTTTTTGTTGTAATTTATTAACAAAAAATTCGTTACGAAATTTAGATTTTAGATGTGAATCAGAAGCTATTGCGAAATCAAAATGATCATCAGTTAATTTATGCAGATATTTATTAAGAAAAATAAAGTTAATTACGTTTTATTGAGAGTAAATATATATAGATGATGATTCTTGATATAAAACGAAAACTTATCTTATAAAGTACAGATTTGTTAAAAATTAATTTTTAAGAAAATGATTTGATACGTATTCCTTCGAGTCACTATACTCACTAGTAATCCAAAAATTGTTTTTAGGATACTAATTGACAAATCATTAACGTATTAGCGAATAAAACTTGTATACATTTTCAGCACATCAAGAAAATTTAGCTGATCTTCAGCTACTTTTTAACTGAAGTACAGATTATCTACCTTGCCGGTAGGATTCTACTTTGACTGCTACGCATCTCCTTGTCTGACCATAGTGCGATGCATCTATGAATAAGTCGCTTTAATGCCTATCGTTTTTTTTTCGTGCTCGATAAAGTAAATGCTAATATGCATGGGAATGCGTATCAACATCGAGATAAATATGTGCACGCAGCGCCTCGAAAACGCGTGGCAGTCAAAGTAGAATCTTACTCACAATGACATGAAAAGTGATAATGTTTCGGATTTTTATCTTTTTAAAGTCTTTTAAGTTAAAATTTTTAGAAGAGTTACTAAATTAATGACAAACTATTTCCTTGATCGTGAACAAAAAGTCATTTATTCAATTTATTAAAAAAAATGATTCCATTAAAGTAATTAAAAAGTAAACTGTATATAATTCTGTTTACAAGAAATTTCTTTTCGTTTGATTAGTTCAGATTATAAAAAATTTATATGTTTACTTTTTAAAATTGAGTTTAAAATAAAAATATTTTAAAAACATTTTTATACAATATAATCCTTTAACCATCAAAATTGAAGATGCTGAGTGCAGACACGAAAACCATACTTCTATAAATCACTAAAAACATAATATTTGAATTTTGACAGAGAAGTTTTTAGTATTTATATCTAAACTAAAAAGCTAAAAATTTTGTATATCATTATTCACATTTCCTACTGTTCTGGGTCTATTTTTTTTAAAATATTTTTCTGGGTCCATCTCAACCATAACTCGCTTCATAACGACTATTCCATGCAGACACTAGTATTTCTGGAGGGAATTGATGATCTGGATGAACGGCATCACTTTCTTCTTCTTCATCTTCTTGTTTTTCTTCTAAAATCTCCCATTTCATAAAAAGAGCGATCATACTAACTATCGAACCGAAAAAAATAATGAATCCTCCCACTAAAGCTACTTCTGGCCAAACGTCATCACCAGAGAAGAAATCTTCGATTCGAGGACGTGTTGTGGATATGTAAAGAATTAGCAGCAGGCTCCCAATGACCAATACTGACGGTAAACCATATCCTAATATCTTTTTGGTAGGGATACTGAAGCTATTTTCGTTTTCCATGTCAAAAACTGCAATAAGTACATTTAGTAATTAAACGAGATTATCGAAATAAGTGCAATAAAATGGAAGGCAACTTACATTCACAACTGTAGAAAACAGCACGCAAACACCCGATATCAGACAAAAAGTGTCTTTTCTTTCTCTATTTCCAACTAAATTTTATAGAAATACTTTCACCACACTTACGCTTCATTATTTCAGGTAGGTAGAGAGTGTTTTTGGATGTTTTAAATTTTCTGAAAAATTTATCTTGTATCTTATTTATTAATAATTATCTGTTCTGTAAGTATAAAAAAATACGATAATGTACTTATTTAAAGTATGACGCGGAATTTTTTTGTTTTAATGCCATCTACCGACATCTTTCTAATTATTGATTATAGAAACGTTCATGAACGGAAAACTCTGCTATTGAAAGAGATGTAAAGGAAAGAAAAAACTTTCTATTAAAATACAAAAAAGGCAGCTTCACTATCCAAATCGGATGAAAACTGCAGCCGAACATATGAGAGAACAGGTAGCAAACCAATTTAATAATGTAGAATTAGCGGAACCTTACGGTTTAGATCAGTGGTTCTCAAACTTTTTAGGATTTTTTGCGTAATGGCTTTTTTACAAATTTTAGATTGCTCGCGTTGCCTTTAAAATTAACTACAATTAACATATAGGCTACTGTTACCAAAACATTTTTTGGCAAACAATTATTTATTCAGAAAATGGTAAATCTTAGTCAAATAGTCCAATTATAAGAAAGATGGAGAAAGTTTTTACATGCAATACAATTTTTTTCCTGTATTCAGGATATTGAACAGTGGTTCTCTGAACTAGAGTCTGCGGTCCTCTATGGGACCCGCGGATCCCAGTTTGAAAACCACTGCTTTAGATCATAAGGCTACGCAAATTCGACAGGACATGATCCATGAGCTTTTTATGGATTATGTAATAAATTAAACGAAAAAGGTATTTGTTAATTTATGTAAATCGTTCAGCGAAACAATATGAATTTGAAATTTATAGTTAGTTTTATAATAATTAAGCTGGGCTAGTTCAGAAATAGATGGGGGAATGGAATTCTTGCATTGTTCATTGTTAAAAGGTTTATTGGACTTTTACCTATGCAGTTTTGCACTGCTTTTCATTCAATGAATACTAAGCCGCGGGGCACCCGTGATGGCCGATTCCATCAAGGCTGAGGGCCCACCACGAGCTGCCCGTGGTGGGCCCTCAGATATAACCCGTAATGAAATTGGCCATCAGATGGAAGATAGGATTCAACCCGACAGGACAGGGTTCGGATTCCACCTGAAAAAATCGAAGGTGTGGGACCAGGAATTGAACCTGGATCCACCTCACTTATCTGGCTGATTAGATCAATTGTTTATGGTTAGCCTACTTTCTGAAGATAAAGGATGCGTATAAGATCACATCATGTATTTATATCTGTTGTGTATCCAATAATAACTTTTAAACTAATTAATATATCGCTACTAAATTTTCATGAAATTTAACAGCGATATTATTTCATTAAAAGACATTGCGATTGCGACACCTCATCGTTTAATCTTGTAGAATCGTGTTACATTCGATTATTTCAAAATTTTATTTTATATTGACAATAGATGATGCTAAGTGTTAATTAAATATGTAAGGGAGCAAAGGGGTAATATATATATAATTCATCTGCACTGGTTAACTACTTAGTGCTATCAATTATTCTCACACCATCAATTTCGTATAGGAAATTATATGCATATGAGTGCATTTCTAACACTAATTATTTTTAATTAGTATCTAACAATTACATCAGTTCAACAAATAATTTCATTGCTTATTATTAGATAATTTTCAAATGGATTTAAATTTGCATAAAAGACGTCGTCTTATCAAAAAATGGTCCATCGAGACTACTGATCTTAATTTCTTTTTACAACTGGAAAGCTTTAATTTTAAACGACCAATATTAAATTGGATTAATAATTATTTCATCGCTAATAACTTTTTTTTGTATTAGATGTTAAGATAATTTAATGAAAGTTTTTTATTTCCGATTCTTAAACGCTACCTAAATCCACGAAACATTAGATTTAGTTGGTTATAGTAGCAGTTTCTTGACAATTAAACAACTGATCTAAAGAGAAATTTATGCTGTACCCTTATCATTATTTCACGATTTCACCAAAAAAATGAATCACTGAAAACAAGCGGATTATAGATTATTTAATCCCCAGATTGAGCAATTTAAATACAAACTGAACTGTGCACCATATCTAAAATTAAAAAGTAAAATCTACTATAAAAATATTTAATTGCTCTCAGTTCTTCTCGTTAAATTATTATTTTCGCACAAAATTATTTAGAATTATTGCATTTCTGGTACGAGATTTTCTTTATCATTTAACTAACAATTGCATAATTTCAATCACAAATAATTTTTATTCTTTTCTGTTAGATGATTTTCGAACTGAATTAAAAATTATATCCATAGAATATTCATATTTATGCAGATGATCCAACAGAATGATTGATTTTTCGTCATTGGAGGAAAAAGCTCGAGCTATAGCCTCCATATTATTAAGTGAAGAAGAAGAAGAAGAATGATTGATTTGGTAGTAGTGTGAAAAAATACAGTAACTTCAATTATTTCAGCCGTTTATTTAAAGTAATATGTATAATTTACATATAATTTGTAAAATGTACAAATTTTCTGCATTGTTTCTATTTTTAAGATCCAACAGCACGATCTCCGGTGATCCGGGATTCAATTCCGATCAGCCCGGATTATCGGAATTGAACAATACAGAATTATTTTTAGAGTGATATTCATTTACATAGATTATATACAGAGATATATTCGTATACAGAAATTATATAAAGTCAAAATTTGATTCTTTTTTCTTCAAATTCTTTCAAAGGAAGAATAATGTCTTCTCTTTTTAATGAAAATTATAATAAAATCTTTATTCTTTGATTAAGTAACTTTTTCTAATAGAGTGCATAATAAAATAAAAATAGGACAGGTCCAAGTTAACTTCCTCACAAATAAATAAAGTCGCTCTAACAAAATACCAGGGTTATAGCACTGAAAAATCATTATGTGATATAGAAAAACTGTGGGACAACAGGACATAAGTGTGTTGTGTCACAACCAGTTGAGTTTCCATAAAATATGAGTTTATCAAAGTGTTTGTTCTGTAGAAAATATCAAAAAAATATTAAATATTTTTTGTCATTTCCAAATCTCAAAAAAAATTCAATAAAGTTTAAATGATAAGAAACCTGAACCAAAACATGAAATGGAAATTTTTGGAATTATAGTTCAAAGTGGCAGCCAACAAGTTAATGATGCAGTTATTCCTTTAGAAATTTCATAAAATTTAATATAAAATAATTATTGTTCATAAAAATTTTAAAATAACTATGGATTTCTAGCACTATATGCAGTAATTAAACACTTCTAAAATAAATAAATCTTTAATAATAAAAAAGTTTTTGACTGATTTCCCAGTCCACTTTGATTAACAAAATGAACAAACAAATAAAAAAAACTTTTTGTTTGTTCTTTTTGTTAATCAATTGAAGTGGACTGAGAAATCAGTTGAAAACATTTTTGTTATTAAAGATTTATTTTAAAAGTGTTTAATTACTGCATATACTGCTAGATACCATAGTTATTTTAAGATATTGTAAAATTATAAGCAGTTTTAAAAATTTTAAAATACCAAGAGAGGCTGATCCAATCTATGATGGGATTGATCAGAATAGCAAAGTATGAGAATTAATCAATTAGTTAAGTCTAGACTCTATTCCTCAAAAAGAAGAATGAAATCCAGGATTTATTATTATAAATCATTTAAAACAATCACTTTTCAATATGGTACACAATATGATTGACATTGAACATAAGAATTTTCAACTAAGGCTATTTCTGAAAAATGACATAAGTTGTAAAAATGTGTTTGGATTAAACAACTGTCTATTTCTGAAAGAAGTTTAGTTGAAATTGTTGAAATAGGACTGTAACATGATATGAAAATAAAACAAAAAAGTGCACCACATGGATTAAAAGAACAAAATTTTTCTCTAAAGAATATGAAAAAAATTTGAATTTGTAATTATGAAATTTGAAAATTTTATGTAATTTGAAGAATAATTACAATTTATTTTAACTTAACAAATTTTTTTATAAAACTACTTACTCTGGTCGAACATTACTAGCTGCTCTTTGTGAAAAAATTTTAACTTTATCTCGAATTACTTGAATTCCACGTTCATCAGAAGCATTTAATTCAAGAATCCTATCACGATACATATCACTGTAAAATATAACACTGTTTAGCCATTGCTTTTCTAGATCAAACAATAAAAACTCAAAAAAAATCAGCACTCAACAGCAGTATAAACACAAACTTTAATATGAGAAACATTTTCAGTCTATCATTGACCATCTTCAGGTTCTATATCAATACAGACCATATTATAGTTTAGAACATAATGTTCTTCTACAATTTAGACATTCTAATTCAAAAAGACATATTATATCATATGCTATAGCTAAGAATCTTCAACTGTGTTGTATTAAATGTATAAAAATTACCAAATATAAAAATGGTCTGTATTGGTATGAAAACTGATGATGATCAACCATAAACTGAAAATATTTCTTATATTAAAATTTGTGTTTATATTGCTATTTAGTGCTGATTTTTAAGTTTTAATTGTTTGATCACAGTAAAAAAAATTTTAGTTTTTTTTTTAGATTACACACAACACACACACATTATATATATTTACAGGTGACAACCATAAATCAACATTTACTTAGGGGATTTACGCAATCCAAATCATCCTAACAAGGATTAATAAACATGGTGCTACCTTAGCCTAAATCTAAATAAATAATTATCAATCCAACAGATGGTGGCACTTTAACATAAACTAAAAAAATAATTATAAATTTGACAGTTATTTTAAAAATAAATTGCTAGGGAAAGTTTGGCTTGTTAGGATTATAATTTACAGGTAGTTCCCACCTTTATGAGCTAACTCATTCCTGGAGTAAGTTTGTTAAGTAAGAACTCATAAATCAAGAATCAATTTCCCATAGAAATAATGTGAAAATTAGGAGTTTCATTTTCAAAAATGCAATTGGACTACAATGCAGATGAACTAATCTTAGGCACAATCTGGAAATAGAAGTTATTTACATAATATCCAATAAACCAAAGAACATGCTACTTCCACTTCTAGGCTGTTGTTTTGAATTTTCCAATTATAAAACAGACAATAGAGTTTCCACAACAAAACAGATTGTACTATATTGTATAGCTATGAATGTAGTTTAAATATCTCTTTATGAATACAGTGGATTCCACTTAATTGGGACAGCTATGTAATTGGGCCAAATCTCAAAGAAAGGAAACCAAACTAATAAACTAATACATAATTTAAACGCTTAATTTGGACAACTTTTTGCTTAATTGGGACAGTAGCAGAAAAGGAATTTTCAATTTTTGATATATTTTAGGGATTTTTCGAAAGTATGGCAACACTATGTACACTAATACCTGTTGTGTACCTTCATAAAAAGTCCTTATATAAAAATTATAACAATTTTTTTTTGTACCAATAATTTTTCAGGTTAAACCTTTCTACAAGACAATACAAACTAACACAATGGAGTGGATTGTTTTTTGCATCCTATTACATACACATCGTCGACACACTGTTGCCGCACTAATATCTATTCTGTAGTAAAATTATAAGTAAATATCACTATATGCAGTAATTAAACACTTCTAAAATAAATAAATCTTTAATAACAAAAACATTTTTGCCTGATTTCTTCAGTCCTATTCAATTGATTCTGTTTATTTATTTATTTATTTTAGAAGTACTGAATTACTGCATATAGTGCTAGAAACCTATAGTTATTTTAAGATATTATAAAGTTATAAGCAGAGTTTAAAAATTTTAAAACATAAAAGTTTTATGTCTCAATAATAACTATTATTTTTATTTTATTCTGATTAAAATTATAGTATTGTATTTCTTTGATTCTAATATGCCATCAATTTACTGATTTACTTGTGTAATTTTTCTCCCTTTACCTTATGTCTTTTTTTTACTAATAGAAAAATGGGGACAAAAAATTATTCAATTTTTATTGTAAAGCTAGAATAAAAATAAAGTAATAACTAACTGCTGATAATAGGAATAAACATAACACCTCAAAATAATAATACTTAACTGCAGTTGATAAATTATAACTGATTAAGTTATTTGTTTTTGAATGTTCATCATTTAAAAGAATAATAAGTATTCTTTTAAGTGATATATGTTCGAAAATGAACTAAAACTTTGTATTCCTTTTAATTCTATTCTTAATGCTGAAGATGGTTATTATTCAACCAAAAAACATTACATTAAATTATTATATAATGAAATTATATAGATTATGTAATTTGTTGTTTATAAAATGCCAAATAAAGTTGAAAAAACAATGCTGTAAACTGTAAGAAGAATATACATTTTAATTTATATATGGCCATGGCCACCACAAATCATATAGTAAACATTCCTAGTTTTGTTGCTACTGAAGTGATATCATGATAGCTATCACCATCAATAAATAAATTTTGCTAATCAATTGAAAAATGCATAATTTATATGATAATTTAATTTATACTTTAAAATTTTCAAAAAAGTGAGAGAGTTTGTCCAATTCTAATTTTAACCAATATTTGCTAATATGTTAATATAAAAACTGCTTCATTCTGGCAGTACATGTTTTAATAATATGCTATTTTTAATGAGTAAAAATTCAGAAATGTGAATCAAGAACACAGTAAAAATATTTGAAAAAATTAAAATAAACAAGAGTTTATTTTAATTGCCCTACTCAAGCTATGACAACAGAAGAGGAAGATTATATTATTAAGTATTTGTATATCACTTTTTAGTTTTAAATGATAGGGCAGTTAAATTAAACAAAGATAAAACTTGTTTTACTGAAACATTTACACTCAAAACACTTTATGATCCATTGAAATAAAACAAACAGCTTAACTTTGTAACTATAGTTCACAGTAAACACAACACTTGAAGTAGTATAAAATATAAAGTTTTTTTATTACACCAACAATTGTTGGTGTAATAAAAAAACTATATTTTATACTGCTTCAAGCGCTGTATTTACTGTGAATTATACTCAAAACACTGTTGCTATATTGAATCAACATGTGCAGGAATTGTAAACTATTACATATTTGATCTCGACTAGTTCTTTTTTAACGTTAGGTTTATTGAGAATATTCTCAATAAACCTAACGTTAAAAAAGAACTAGTCGAGATAATTTTATCCTGCTTAACGAGCTGAAAGGTAATTATAGATTAAGAAAAAGCAGTGTAATAAAATGACCGAAGCTATTACATATTTGAGAAATGAATTATTTTGAGCATTCTGGATACCAGGATTCAGATAATTGGCCCAATATCTGTATTCTATAAGATTACAGATATTGAAACTAATGAGCTGTTTCTAAATTTCAACAAAAATATTTCCATAAATTGGTTGTAAAATTGTTGAAATTTTGAAAACACAATTCATTTGCCCTGATTTTCTAGTCAGAACATTTGAGCTGTTTCTGTTTATTAAAAAGCATAAAAAGCAAGAAAACTAGAAACAAAACTGACCAATGCTATTGCCCAATAGTCTTCCGTCAATGTATAAGAATTTGAAGTCAAAATGTATATTGAATAAATCTGACTTATTTTGGATAAAAGATTAATGAATAAAATAAGTTTATTAATAATAAGCGTATTTTAATTATTAATGCTTATTATTTTAAAAGATTAAATAAGTAATAAATTACAGAATTTAGATAAAAATTTTTTGAAACAATAAGATGATCATAGAATTATGAATTATATTTAAAAATTTTTAATAGGATAGGAAAAGTTTCATGATTAAAAGTAACTTTTAGAAAGTGATTTCTAAAAATCAAATAATCAAAAAAGATAATGATTTTTAAAGAATAATATTAGGAAAATCATTTAAGATTAGATTAATCTGTAAATTAATAGCATTTTAGTTACTACTGGATGAATGAATTTAGCAAGAAAATTTTATTTGTTTTAATTTTATAAATTCATTGTCAAATGTAAATGGCATATTATTATTTATAAAATAATTTCTATTAAAGTATCATAAAATAATGAAATCAATAAAAAATGAAATATACTATAATTGTTATATTAAAAGAAATAAAAAAAAGCAATTGATTTATCTATTTACTTATTTAACTTACTGAATAAAATTTGTTGGCTCTTGCACTTTCTTTATTAATTTACAAATAATTTCCAAGGTGTCAGATATTACATCCTGTAATTTAATTAAAATGCATTTATATTATATTGATATTGATTGCATTGGTTAATTTATAAGTCAAATTCTTATTTTAGAAAGCACGAGAAAAAAACTTTTAAATTTAAAAATATTAATATATTTTTGTTATAATTACAGTAATATCACAAAATATTGACTTAATATTTTATAACTAGAGCTAAATAATAATTTCTGATTATTTAAAAATCTAAATTTCTATTTAAAGTACATTTACTACAAATATATTTGTTCACTATCATCATAATTACCAGGCATTTCTGAGTATTAAATTCAAACTAAAATTTATTTTGTATGCTAGTAAGAAAAGTTTCATAAAATAACTTATAAACAATAACATTATATATGAATTTTTAATTGTGTTTATTGAAAAAAATACAAATAATTATAACACATTTATTTATCAAAATTATTTATTAATATGATAAATAAAATTATTTTATATTTGTTAATTTTTGAAGATTTTCATTAATTCAGTAAATTTGTCATTATTTTTAGGTTTTCCAAATTGCATTTATTTAAAATTCTGAAGTCAAACAGATCAAATGAAAACATCTCAAAGGCCAGATGCTGGCCATAATTTAACCATGTTTGGTCTATAACCATTGTTATGATTTTGATTGTATAAGTAATAAAATTTGTGGGTACATTTGGTAAGGAATAAATCTGGCTATATAATGGACAAATAAAATGATAAACATGCTATGCAATGTGAAGATACATATACAGAAAATATTATGTTATCTGGAGTATTTTACATTTATTAAGATATACAAAAACCACATAGAGAAATTTATCAATGTGAATCCAATGAGGTCATTAAATTGAATTACTTTAATTTTGAAAAACAGAATTTATTATAAATTTTTGCTGTTATTACTGTATAGGAATTTTTTTATATTTGATTTCTATCTAACTGCATTAAATAAAAATTCAAAATCTTTTGTGAAAAGGAAAAAATTTTTATGCAAATGATCCTTATAATCAAAGCCGGATTTGCATTTTTGGGGGCCCTAGGACGAACAAGGCTTTGAGGCCCCTAAAAATTCAAATCAGCTGCGTCTAATTTTAAAGACTTCTTATAACTTAGAAGGAACCTTTAAAATTTTACTTTTTATCTAGCACTTTAATAAAAACCCATTTTTTCTTATTAAAAGTTTATAAAAGTTGAAAACTGATTGATAGTTTTGGGTCCCCTAGGATGCGGCCTAGTCAGCCTATTGGTAAATCCAGCCCAGCCTATAATAGACAATATGTACAATCATTCCTGAAATTATATCATAGGTCATTCTGAGACCAATGATGCTATTCAAGATGATGAATTCAGACAGATTTTCTCAAAAATGCAATGTTAAAATGAAATGAATAGTTCCAGATAAAAATTTCTTATAACAAAAAACATAATATACTCTAATTAAAGCTAACTAGAAGAATAACATTAAACCAAATATTCCAAGTCAAATTAACCTATTAAATATTAAATGATGCCACCTTAGTTAAATTTAAAAATTAATTATTAACTCAACAAATGGTGGCACTGTAGCCTTGATTTGAAAACTAACCATTAAAATTACAATTTAATTCAGAATTATTACATTATGATTTAATTTGGCTTGGAATATTTGGAAAAACAGATATTCTGTAATTAAGATTACAAAATACAGGTAGGCCTCGATTAGTGCGAGTTTGAATAATGCAATATTCGATTAGTGTAAACTTATAAAAATGATACCTTTTTTTTCAGTTAGTGCGAGCAAATATTCGATTAATGCGAGTTGTAAGCATAGATTCAGTTAGTGCGAGCAAATATTCGATTAATGTGAGTTGTAAGCATAGACTAGTTAGTGCGAGCAAATATTCGATTAATGCGAGTTGTAAGCATAGACCCTACACGACGCTCTTCCGATCTCAACTTATAAAATTGATACCGTTTTTCAGTTACGATATTCGATTAGTGCGACTTATAAAAATGATACCGTTTTTCACTTAGTGCGAGCAAATATTTGATTAATGCGAGTTGTAAGCATAGACCAGTCTTACTATACTCTGTTCACATTAAGAAAAAACCGGATGTAAACAAACCAAACCACCTGAAACGTACACATCTGCCAATATTGTGACTTGATTAGTTGAAAGCAGTAATGTTTGCTTACCATCATTTCCGGTTCAAATCCGGTTTCCATCCAAATTTTACCGGCCCAGGCAAACTGAAATAAGCCAGCCCCATATAAGTATATTAATACAGGTATATAAAAATGTTTAGGCTTATAATAAATATAGTGCACCCCGTTTAGCGTTTTCATTACTGGTCTACAATAATTTCACAACATAACATGTATTATAAATTATTTTATTAAAATTGTTTAAGAAAACAAATTATTATGAAAATACTCAATTTGAATCTGAATTAGATTCGTCAGAACTAAAATTTGCCGAGATGATCAATTCCTCTACATTTAAATCGTGAGTTTTATCAATTTCCCAAAATTTTTTTCTATGGTTTTTACATGTTCGACATAACTTGACCAATTTTCAATCATTACACGTGTAATTGCTTGATTAGCAAGTTCTTCTACTTTGCTTAATTTAAACGATTTATTATTATGTGCAATATAGCCTTTGACCTGACTCCATACCATCTCTATAGGATTTAATTGGCAGTGGTACAGAGGTAGATGTAAGATACAGTGGCAGTGCTTTGCTGCTATTTTGTCGATCTTATACTTGTCGTATAAACACTTCACAGAAGAAACTATTTCCAGTAACTCAGTTTTTAGAATATCATTCTCATAAATGATGTTTTTTGAGTTCAGCCATTTAATAATTTCGCATTTTTTTCCACAATGATGTTGGTATTTTTTCAACTTTTACAGAATGATAGGGAGCATTGTCTAATACAATAATGCTGTTTGGTAATAACTTGGATAACATATCTTCAAACCATTTTTCGAAAACTTTTCCATTCATTTCCTCGTGATAGTCTTTAGAATTTTTACCTGCACGGAATACTAATTCTGCTTCAGGAATAAAGCCTTTTCCATTACCGACATGAAGCAGAATCAAACGTCCTCCTTTACCTGTCGGACCCTTCAAGCCAGGGGAACGACCTTCCAGAATTGCTTGTTTCGCAGATTTTATTGTTTTATCTTGCCATATTTCAGAGGAAGAATGTCCAGCATTTACCCAAGTTTCATCGAGATAATATATATTTCTATTTTTGTTTCGATATTTTTTAATAGCACGTAAATACTTGTGGCACGAAAATACTATGTCATTCCTTTCAATCAGCAGTACATTTCTGGATTGTTTTTTATATTCGAAACCTAAATCTTTTATAATTTTGTAGAATGTTGTATGTTTAAAATTATGCAAATCTTGATCATCATTAACTATACTTAATATTTTTTCTATTATCGGAGATTCATTCCGGAAAAAAAATTCGTGGATTTTACCTCTGAATGCAGTTTTCGTAAATTCATCCAATGCTTCTATCATGGTTTGTCGCTTCCGCTTTTTCGAAGGAGTGAAAACTCTGCCTTCCACTTGCAGTTGATGTTTACACTGAAACACTGTTGAACATGACAATCCAGTATATTTTGTGGTTGTATTTACAATATTATTCACCAATACTCCAGCATTTTTATCTTGTAATTTCTCATACACATTCAGAATGATCTGCCTCAATGTACTATTCAATATTTTCCCACAAATATTTTTTCTAAATACACATGTGTCACTAGTAGACGCCATTACGAACTTCGAACATGTCATATACATCACGTGGCCTTATGACTGTGTGATGTATATGACAGCAATAAACCAACAGTTATAAACCAATAAATACTTTAATATCTGTCGGTTACTTAAAGTATTTATTGGTTTATTATTGCTTTATAATAGATTAATTTTATTATTATAAAAATTATGTACTAAATGCCGAATTTACTTTACGGACTAGTTACAATCTCTCAACGTTACCACTTTTGTCGTTTGACCAATTAAAAGGCAACTTTATAGCCAAATCACACCCACAAGGTAAAAATCTGGTTTTTTCTTAACGTGAACAGAGTATAACAAATGTCTGTCCCCTTTTATGATGTCAGTTAACAAATTAATGTTAATTTTTGGTTAGTAAAACTGGACGAGGAGCACTCCAAGAACAGTCATTTGACTTTGAAGGGGTGAAACACCAGAAAGATAGGCTTTTGGCCATTAGCTATTTAACATTACTATTATTCAGCTTTATTATTGTATACATACTGTATAGTACTGAATTTTCTCTTTTAAAAAGGATCGAAATAGATGAAAGGAAGAACACATTTGATGATAAAACAAGAAACGAAAAAAGAAGAAGTTAGTGATTACACTAGAGCAAAAAACGGATGTGATTGAGTGACATAAAAGGGGCGCTTAACTTCTACTTATTTGGTGGTTGGTTTGATGATGGTATGAGATACAATTCCTGGTAAGTTTGGCGGTTGGTTTGATGATGATATGAGACGCAATTCCTGGTAAGTAATAAAGCAGTGCTCCACTTCTGCTTTCGATTTGCTCTTTTGGTTTCGATTCAGTGGTTGGTTTGATGATGATATGAGATGCAATTCCTGGTAAGTTATTAATTGGTGTGATGATGGTTTGAGACGCAATCCTGGTAGTCTATTAATTTAGGCTCTTTTGGTTTCGATTTGGCAGTTGGTTTGATGATGGTATGAGATAAAATTCCTGGTAAATTATTAATTTAGATGATGAACACCGATGTAAAATATGAAAATAAATATTTTTTAAACAGTTAGTATTGTGGTTATTCATTGTATGAGAATAAAAATTCTTAAACAAAAATATTTCTTAAACAGTTAGTGTTAAGTTAGTATTGTGGTTATTTCATCCAGAGGTTGGCTAATAGCCGGAATCTCACAAAGCAAGAACCAATTACCATATGTTACATATAGTTAATACTTCAAATAGTGCAAATTCGAATAGTGCGAGAAATTTGTGGGACTCATTATTCGCACTAATCGAGGCCTACCTGTATATGAAATCTAACAAATAAAATGACAGAATTCTCTTTTGAATACTGATTCAATAAGATATCTGAATAATGCAGAAAGTCAATAACAGATGTCGTGCTAACCGAATTCGCGCTATTCGAAGTTGCGCTAATCGAGGCCTATCTGTACACAGAACTCTTATAAGAAATTAAGCATCTCTGGGGAATGCAAAAGGTAGTCATAGTACCATAAAGAAATTAAGCGTCTCTGGGGAATGCAAAAGGTAGTTATAGTACCCCTCATTCTCCACAGGAGTAATCCCTCACACACTACACAAAAGCCTCAAAACACTAGATCTACATCCCAAGACATACATAACACTCAAAATCATCTCTATTCAATACATGCAACATAGTAAGAAAGTTTCTCAGCACTGACACAGACAGTTAGTTAAATTACAATTAAACATCACAAGTAGCATGTCTTGACTCTTGTCCGACATAACATTTTTGGTCCAGAGTTATTCCGTGCTCACATTGACATACCCCTATATAATAATAATGATGATGATGATGATGATAATCATAATAATAATAATAATAATAATAATAATAATAATATATTTATTAAATAGAGAAATAAAATTATATAAATATATAC